>PVKP010005821.1:0-86937 GCA_004027715.1 Plecturocebus donacophilus
TGTTCCTTTAGCTCAGAAAAGTTTATTATCCACCTTCTGAGGCCTGTTTCTGTCAGTCTGTAGGCTCTTATTCAACTCCACACTTGTGAGTCCCGGTGCTTTACTGGCAAAGATCCTCTGTTCTGTGTATTGCTGAGGCTTTAGGGGATGCGCTGTATCTGGACCGAAGTGCCAGAGGGGGAGCCTCCAACTCACCGGTCAGATGCACTTTCTGGGTGAAGCAGGACCCCTCCCCGCCTCAGTCTGCCCTCAGTGGGCTTTGAATACCATCGGACCAGACCTATTGAAATGCACCTGGTACTTTGGCTGGAGCTAGGAGATCTCTGGATTTCTGCATCTCTCTTGCTGGGTGTTGTGCACTGGAGTTGTGTCTAATCGGCCATCTTGGATCTTCTCCAGGTTGGACTATCTTAAGGAGTCCCTGTAACAGAGTGGCTTCAGCCCTAACATGTTATAACTTTTTAACTTTATAGAAACACATCCTTTCTCCAACCAGGGTACATCTCCACAGAAAACATAATCATGTGAGTTCTTTCAAAAAACAAAAGACACTAAAGACTCAGAATTAGTTATGGAAAAATGTATCATGCAGATACTCATGCACAGGTGAGAAATGACTTTTGTGCAAAGTTATTTATTGTAGCATTATTTGTAAGAGCCAAACAACTAAGTGTCTATCAATAGGATCTAGTTCAATAAGCAATGATGTATCTATACCATAGGACATTGGGAAGCTGTAAAAAAATTAGGAATCTTTCTTTATACTGATAAAGAAGATATATATACTTAGATATATAAAAAATCTATAATAATATAGATATATAAATGTATATATATTTAAAGCAAGGTACAGAACAGTATGTGCAACATACTACCTTTGTAAACAAATGAAAAAGAATCAATACTTGTTTTTGCTTGTATATGTTTGAAGAAACTATGAAAATTTGCATACGATATTAAGTACAGTACTTATCAATGGAAGGAGCTGCATGGGAACTGATCAAAGGACAAGGATGGTAGGGAGAGTTTTACTGTATATCTTTCTGTTTTTTAAACCAATTTATGTTTTACTTATTCAACCCCTCAGACCTTCAAAGTTTCTTCTTTCAAAGTCAAGCCCTTTCAATGGGCCCATGCAAGTGGAATCCTTGCAAGTTACCCTCCTGACTCAAATACTTGGTATGGTATTTTTCTCCCAGAAGGTTCCCCTGGGCCTTTGTATATTCAGTATGAGATGGACAGAGCACTCTTTTATATCTGATCTCTCCTTGTCTGGGACATACACTCTATTTTACAAACCCACACAGACATAGGCATATATGATGACATATATCATGTTTATATAAATGAAACTTCTTCAGGTTACAACTCAAACTGTTATAATGATCAGATATTTTTCATGGACACTAAGGGCAGGGAAACCTCTGGAACCTCTGGAACAAATCAGAGGCAGAGGTTATTAAGCTATCAGAACTGTCTCTACTATGTACACATTTTATTCTTCTCTCTTTGTATAGATGGCTTCCTGTGGTGGTAAAAAAAAAAAAAAAAGCCATCAGTAGCTGTTTTAATCCATTCTAATCCATATGGTGGTAAAAAAAGAAAAGCCTCCAACAGCTCCAGGCATATGTGTGTTCTTGGTCCAGCCACACACACAGTGCCTGGTGTTTTCTCTTTCTTGTACATAGGTGGTTTCTATTCTTGCTCTTGCTATTCTCTAAACTTCCTAGGCAATTCCATCAATTAGAGCTGTCAGTTGTACCTTGCTAGATAGTTACATAACAGCCCCAACTCAATTAAGTGGAAAGAGATGGGTGGAGGGACAATTCTGAGAAAACTTATTTGGCAGTCAAATGGGTAGGTAAATATCCATTATAATACTATACAAAGTATTTAACCTGAGCTTTTCCTAATTTTGCTGTGATGAAAGCCTTTGTAAATACATTCCTGCACATTTACCAAATGATTTCCTTAGGTCAAACTTGTTTGAGGATTTTGATTCATAAGTAAAAAATGATTTTCCAGAAGGATGGAAAGACACAACCAGCAGCAGGATATGAGCTCACCTATATCACTGCTCTTTACCATATCATACTTGACATCGTAACTTTTCATTTTTTTCTAATTTGATTACATATTTAGTTCTAACTTTAGTTATTTTGTAATTTTGGAGCTTAGTCCTTGCTGGCTCCCTGATGTCTTCCAAGTCCAATATAATTATATTATTATTAATTAGATCCCTAAATTCTACATTTCTGTAAAGTACAAAACACTTCTCTTATCAGGCCACTTTTGAGCTTTATGAAGCTTCCTTTATATTCTTTGAAGCATGATATATACTTAGTCCCTACTATATGACTTTCAGCTCAAGCATGTGTTTCAATCATCTCTGAATTCTTTGAAAGACTTTATTCAAATATTTGCATGTAATACATGCTTAATAAATATTTGTTGAGTACAGTGTGACTATGTGACTGTGTCTTTGTTTTTTGCTGCTACCACAGAATACCTGAAACTGAGTAATTTATAAAAAGCAAAAATGTATTTCTCACAGTTCTGGAGGCTGGAAAGCTTAAGATCAAGGTGCCAGGATGTTTGGTATAAGGGCCCAGTCTTTGCTTCCAAGATGATGCCTTTAATGCAACATCCTTCAGGGGTGAGGAATGCTATTCCTCATATGGTATAAGAGCTCAAGAACAAAGACCTAAAAGGGGCCAAGCCCTGTATTTTAGAAAGGCATTAATCCCACACATGAGGGCAGAGCTGTTATGGCCAAATAACCTCTTAAATAGTCCCACCATTGCCTGTGACAATATCAGTTAAATTTCAACATGAGTTTTGGAAGAGACAAACATTCAAAGCACAGCAGATTGTAAGGAATGGAAAAATTCTGAAACCTATGTCTAAGGTTCATTAACCTCCAAGGCCATTTCTGTAATAGCAAAGAAAGGTAAGGTGATTTGCCAAAATCTGTCTAGTCTTTCAATATAAACATTCCCACCAGTGTAGACAGTGCCATGTCTTCGCATTGTTGCTAAGCTGTAACCACTCTTTCTTTGAAATATTTCTCATATGGATATCTCTCATGTGTATCTTTTTTTTTAACGCTACTCTTATGGCCCTTATCCTGGTCCAGTTTCTCCTGATGACATTTGTCTTCACATAAGAAGGCAGAAAAAATTCTATACATATATACATATACATGTTACACATAAATTATATATAATATATAAAACCATAAATGTTGAGTTACTTATGTTAATATATGTTATATGATTATACTTATACGTTACATATTTTTACATTTTAATATATGGGGAGGAATTACAAATGGAGATATTAACCAACTTTTTTGCTATTGTCTTGGTGATCACTACCTCCAGAGTAAATAGTATTCACAGCCTCTGGGGAACATTTATTTGTCCCAGAGAAAAAAAGGCACACGTTAACACAGGGAAAAACAGAAGGCAATAGGTTATTAAAAAAATTTATAACAGAGGACTTAGTCTTGAAAGCCAATGAGATTTTGATTGGAGAATTGCCCAGTTTTTTTTTTAAAGAAGGATTTTGAGCACTAAAAGGTTGGCACTGAATATAAAAAGCAAAACCTCTGAAGAACTTGGTCTGTAAAGTTTATAC
This sequence comes from Plecturocebus donacophilus, assembly GCA_004027715.1. Classification (NCBI taxonomy): domain Eukaryota; kingdom Metazoa; phylum Chordata; class Mammalia; order Primates; family Pitheciidae; genus Plecturocebus; species Plecturocebus donacophilus. Next base: position 3,640 of record PVKP010005821.1, read on the forward strand.
CACAGAGATAAGAGTACTATGTAACAATAGAAGGGTGAGTTTTTCTACCCCTACAAGGAGAGGTCTTGGTTGCTATACCAAGGGCAGATAAGAAAAGAGCTAGGAAGGAGCCTTACTTCACTTCTCCCCAGGGTTCAAAGCGGAATGAAGTTCCAGGGGCTAAGTGAGGTAGAGATTAGGAGGAGCTTCAGGCACCCACAGTGTGATACCAGAGAACAACTGACAGCCACTGTACCCCAAAGAGAAGTATATATGTGACTGAAAGGAGGCCAGCAGACCCCAGAATCCTGATGGTTGGAAAAAGGAGGGGTAGTTTAGGGTCTTCACAATCAGAAGTCCTGTGAGGTCGAGGTCTTCTAACATAGGACAAAGACATAGAGGCAGACAACCAAAAACCATGTGGAACTTCTCTCTCAGCAGATGCCAGCAGAAGATCAAGGACAAATGAAGAGCAACTATCCCCTTCGTGGTAATTGTGTAATTTTAGCACAAACTCCAGAAACTCAGATGTAACTTAAGGAAAAGTGTGCAGAAATAAATCCTGATTGAGGATTTTAAATTCTTGAAAACTGAGCTCTCTTAAAATCAATACGATTAATTTTTTTACCATTTTGTAGAATAAAGACTTAATATAGAGTGTAAAATGAGAGGAAATGAATACTAATTTCTGTATTTATCTATAATATATACTTAAGCATATAGTTATAAGTTATTACATAGTATAATTATAGAATCACATATTATTATATAATATATACATAATTCATATTAATATAATTTAGTGATTATATACTTATTTTATATATTTTAATATTTGAAAATTCCTATATGTATGAAAAATTATGACATACATGTTCTCAGTATCAAAAATTATAATTTGAGACCAAGAGACTAAATACAGTATGATATATCTACACACACACACACACACACACACTCTGTTGATGGTGATTCACTTTATCCTGGAAAGATGATATTAAATAGATGATGTAGCTTACACTTGATGGTATCTTAGAATCAAGAAGCCATGGTAGTATTTGTTTTATCAAACTCACTGACATGTAGACATTCTTGGAGAGGCAGAATGGCATATGATGCAGGGGTGAGACTTGAGAATCCCAACTACACCAGTTTTGAGCTGTCTAGGGCAAGTTTTGTAACCTTTCTGGAACTAATAATAAAATTCCAAACTTCCAGGGCTGATGGAAAGGTTAAATAAATTAATGCCCATAAAGAACCTAGTTATGCACCTACCTCATAGTAAGCAGGAAATAAACATTTGTTATTATCATTTGTGAACATTTTAAAGCATAATGTTTGCTTTTCTTTGTCACATTTCTGAATGTTATTTATAAATGTATATGATCTATTATACGACAAAGAAACTCTTGGATTTTAAAGTTAGTCTTCAGTTTACACATAGTCATCTCTATAGCGTGGAAAAAATTCTAAAACAAATTCTAAACTCTTAATTTTAAAATGGTTAAGTAAACTTAATTCAAACTGCCATGTGTAATTGAGATCTAGAGTCTGTGAAAAAGCCAAGCGAGAGAAAATAGGAGATTCCAAATGGTGCTTGATAAACATTCATTCAGTACCACAAATACTTATAAAGGGGAAAAGATAAATGATTTAATTGGGCAACAGTTATTGTTAAAGGAAAATAAAGTGGAAAAAACTGAAATATTTAGGTATCTATCAAGAAGTAATGAAAGCCAGCTGTGGAAAAAGATGCTGTAAGAGAGAGTTTCTGTATTACAAAGGAAATAGCTGTGCAATGTCAAGAAGGGTGACATCTCTCCCTTCTTGTGGTGGAGAGATGGAATGCAAGGAAACCCACCACAGTAGTCATAGTCACAAAAGCAATGTCCATATATAAACTCAGCATCTTCTTACTGTGCTGTGGGAAGATTTTGCTTCATCACTGTTATCACCTTGGCGAGATCAGCAGGTGGAAGCAGAAATCAGCCAGGGGTGGATTGCAAAGAAATAGAACTAATGATTAGAATAAGTGTTATGTAAACGTGTTTCTTAAAAATTTGATGATGGAGAAATGTAAGGCATTAACCTAGTAGGAAAAGAAGCTGAGCTAAAGAAAGAATGGTTGTTTGGATCACTTATTTTTAACTTCTGTAATGTCTTGAGCACATGCACAGCCAGAAGAAAAATGATGGGTCAAAACCACGAGAACAGGGGATACCGGAGGAAGCCAGATTGGGCACAGACTGAAGGCTAAGACTTTAAAAGGGGTAGAAATGTTGCCTCTGGGATAATAGGAAGTAGATAAAAATAGGTTCACGTCTAGAAGTCTGATGATGGCAAGGAAGCTAAACTCAGGGAGTTTGTGCCTAACAATCCTTTTTCTTAGAGAAGCAACTGCTAGATCTCTGAAAGTGAAGTTAGAGAAAACATGCTGAAAGAAAATGTCGTTAATAAATACCAGTGTTTTGTTTACTCCTTTGAAAACACTGCTTCACTTTCTATAATGAGATAATTAAGTCTTATCTCAAGAAATCTTGTTAAATATGACTATGGAAAACTCAAGCTATAAACTTCTAGACAGAGTCTACCTAAAGCAGGACTGATATCCTGCTTACATAGCTTTGTCTGGGGCTCAATAATTGCTTTTGATAACATTTTCTTTAAGCATCTTGGGGGTTGATACTAGGTATTGACCTTATAATTTATTTGAATAAAATATTCTGATACTTCATGAATATCCTTACAAAAAAATCAAAGAAACAAGAAAATATTAGAGCCTTTCCCTAGTACGAAAAAAAAAAATGTTAAGCCTAGGAAAGAATTGATGTGTCCCTCCTGCTTTATTAGAAACCCAAACCACTGATTATCAGGTCTGGTGTGTGCTGCTTGGTTGCCTTGAACAAATGAACCATGGACACAATTATAAAAGAAAGACATCAGACTAGACACACTATCATTTAGAAAGAATTAAGACAGCCATATTGTATGCTAACTATCAGCTCATCTGCCTCCTCCCTGGTGTCACTTCTCTCTAGAGGCTACTTAATCTCATTGAGACAAGACAGCCGCCTAATTGATACAGAAAACCTTTTGATCTTATATCAGACAAGATTTAGACTAAGAGAAGGATACAGCAGGCAAGATGTCTGTCTTCCAAAGAATTAACACTGCAGGAAGGAAAGTAGGAAAGCAGTAATATCTTACTTTGGAATTCCATAAACTAGGTTTACTTAAATAAGGATTGAAAAGTAATAACTCCATCCCATCCCACTGAATGAATAGGGTTTGTTTGTTCTTAGTGATAAAGCACAAAGAGTACTGCAGCTATGAAATCTTTCAAAATTATCAATTTTCAGATAAGTGTTACAATAGTAATGGAAAGCACAATAGAAGTATAATAAATGTGAGAACATCTGCCTTTTAACGCTTAACTGTAAAAGACAGGTGTTTGTCACCATCAACCTTTACTGCTACCATATACTACTACCTCTACTAAAGAATTTTCTTGGAAGAAAATAAATTTCTTGGAAGAGACTTGTGATTTAAATAGCATACAGTGTGCTTTGTGTAGAAATTATTTAGCAACAAGTGTGAGAAAATGGCTTTGTAATGACCAGAGTATCTGTGAATATATATTAGTGTGCCTGGGAAGTTATCAGACCATTATTTATACATCAAGAAAATCATAGAAATGTACATTCTCTATTCTAATGCAAAAGGTAACTTAATAATTATATCAGTTACAGTTTACATACTTAATATAATGGTGGCTTGGAAAACTAGTCCAAGAGTATGATCATATGAGTGAGATTAAATATATTTTGGCATTCAGGGAGAAAATATTAGGAAGAATACAGTGTTTTCCTTTTAGATACAGATGATTTGAAAACTAACATGCTCTCTAGTTTAGTGATTCTGCCAGTTGGATTACAGCCTTGATATATATTAAAAAAACTTATGATAGCTGATATTTGGAAAAGTGTATCCTCACACTAATGGGCATTTTTTAAGTCTGGACACTATGAAGAAATACTACAAAAACAGTGTCAGAAAGGAATTAAGGCAGAATAAAATAACATATAGATACTTATAGACAGTATCTATAATGATGAATAACCAAATCAACAACAACTAGTATTGATTTGAAAGAGTCTGGTAAAAAATGTTGGCTGTCTGATTAGAATGGAGTACATGAGTGTCTTCAAAATCAATTCTGGCCGTCTTGGGATTTTTCTTCTCGTAATTCACAAATTCATCCTTTAAACCTTTAAACTACTCACTACTCAATTGTCCATTTTTTTCTTCTCATTTAAAATTTACACTGGATCTTTGTTCTACTATCTTAAAGGCACCATGGCTGTTGTTTACCGAACTCCTATGAGACCCACTTCGACCTTTCTAAATGAATGCAGCACCGGGTTTTGATTTTCCTCCACATCTTCATTCTTCATCATCACCTCTGACAACTTTAAAATTCAGGCTAGGTAGCCATGAGATACCTCAACTATATAGTCCCATAATCTTGCTACCTGTAATCCTCCAACCCCACCCTACCTGAGTCATGCACCAGCAAGATCATTCACTTGAATTTAATCATTACCAGTGCTAAGAATATTCCTTCTCCACACAACCCCAGTTCTACCACTGCAGCTCTCCATCTTCCCACCTCCCTCCTTGCTTTCTGCTCACCAACTTCAATAAACACTAAAACCTTCATAGTTTAATGCATTCATTAACTTTCTACAAAATGGAAGCCTCTTCTAGTTTCTTCTTTTCAGCCCCTTTTATCATCCTAACACTGAGTCTCCAGTTCTCATTACCCACCGTGTCAGTGGACAAACTTACATCATACACACTCTCTAATTTGTCTGCTTTTGCTGACAAGCATTGCTGGAGAAAACCTGGGATTGCCCTGGCTCACTATAATGTACTCACACTAGCTTCCACTGTGCTGGAAATGCCAACAACAATCCTCTGATTCATTGCTGGGAACATTCTCCCCGACAGCTCTACAAACATCATTCTTGCTCACTTACCTCAAAGTCTTTTGTATCTTCCCTGTACCATTCATGCAAAGACTTCATAAAACAACCAACTATAAACAAGTCTCATCTACCCTCCCCTCCTCTTCTCAATATATAGCTGTCCCTTCACTTAACTCTCTCCATTTCCATCTGCCTCAAAGCCACTATTACCACCATTTACCTAACCCCCAATCCTATATTGTTAACCTTGAGATCTCTCCTGAAGTCCAATGCCACATTAAAAGTTTCTTATAACATGTCCCAGTGCTTAGTCTAGAGCTGGCGTATGGTTGACACCCAGTAGATATTTATCATATGAATGAATAAGTAAATGAATCTATACCTGAATGTGCTACTTTCAATACGATTCTAAAAAAGTAGAGTTACTGGAAAAGAAAGAAAAAGAATCATCAAAGAGGAAGAATGTTTTCTTTTGTAGTGGAAAGCAGCTTTCTGCTCCTTCTCTTCCAGCTGCTACTATTATTTTCAAATCTAGTATTGGAGCAGTCTAGTGATTTTTTTTTAACTGAGGTTTTTTTAGGGTTGTTTGGAATATGGAATTGGACATACATAAGATTAATTTAGCTGAAATAAAAGCAACCTGATTGCATATACAACTTTTTAAAGGGCAATAGTTAAATATATATTACTTAAATACACAGTATATCTAAAGTTATATCCTTATAAAGGCAGAAAGTATGTAAAATCACCCCAAAATCATCCTGATTATGAGCATCCTTTTTGCTACCTTCAGATTCTTACAGTCTAGTAACGACTGTGCTTTCTTCATTCTTCAAGTATATAGGAAGTGTATGATAGTGTAAAAAATGATCACTTACCACATTGTTCTATATGCTTTCCCACATGCTATTTCTGTTATGTATACTATTTTAAATTTCTTATGATCTTGTTTAAAATATATGCTTATACATTTTATTATACATTCTGTTTTTCTGATTTCTTCATCTATGATGTTTTTGTCCCTCAAATGTGGATGAATTCCAGGAAGCCCAGAAACAACATCTAACCAGATCCGAGCAGGCGAAGGAGAAGAATGGGAAATAAACATCTTCCAGTGTCGGGTTGGGAAGATATTCCCTCTTTTAGTGTGTTCAACAAATGGGTTTAATAATGCACATTTCGGTATAAAACAGTTCACAACAGAAATATTTGCTACTCAGCCCAGTTATCCTGGGAATTATACAACATGGACCATTTTCAATAATTCTTTTCATTATAATGATTTCCTCCTGCTCAAGCAAGAGAGATGTACAAACCAGTTTTGTCTAGAAATTTAATATGTTGAGATACAAATAGATTGAAGAAAAATTAAAACACAAATATTTTCATCACTTTGGTTTGATGATATAGTCTTTTTCAAAGTAATTTAACTTTAAAACTTTCCAACAGAATATAAAGTTGCTTTTTATAACTTGTAAAAGCAGATTTATTTTAAAGACATAGTAAAGTACTGGCAGACCAAAACAAAAGATGAAGACATGTTTTTAGGAGACCTGTTGGTTTCTTTTAATTTTGTAGCTTAAAGATCTTGAAGTGCCTTTTGAATAGCAAAAAATAACACTATGTTTAATATAATTTAATATTCACTTAATTTTACAGTCTAATAACCCCCACAGATTCTATAGATACTGTTACTTAATAAAACCATTCATTTATGTAAACCTCTTCAAACATTCTGAATGAATCTAAGTATAACGTCATTCATTTAATCATTCATTCATTTATTCAGCAAACAGGTATAGAATGTGTGGATTAAATTATAAGTTAATTCTCCAAGGAGTTTTTCAAGTAATACAAAGAATTAATGGATATTTACATTTCACTGTAACATAATAATAATCATCACAAAAGAGATGTTATAAAAATGCATAGGACTGTAGAGATCTGTGATAATTATTTCATTAGGGTGACAATTTAGTGCATAGAATTGTGTGTTTTACAAGGCTGCCTGAATGAAAATCACACAAAGCACTGCCCTTATTCATGGTTTTAGGCTTTGAGTTCTCAGAATTTTTTACCATGTTTGCCTAATTCTTGGGAAGCAAAAATTCAAGGCACATTTACTTACTGAGCATGTATTGTAAGGCACTAAGCTGGGCACTAGTCACATATATTAAAAATAAATAGAGCATGTATGGTCTCTTCACTTGAGGAATTCCTAATCTAATAGAAGAAAGAAAAAAAAATGTTTCCACTGAACATGTCTTTCATTGTTCCTACATTCTCACAATCATTGGAGTTGAACTTTATTAGGCACCAAAACAACCGCATTATTTTATCAATGCCCCTTAGGAGTAGCAAGCAAGACAATTGGTTATGGTCGATTTTACGGTTAGCCCATGATTGTTGAAAGAGAGTCACTGTTTTTTAAAGAAATAGACATTGCTGGTACAACCCACACATGGGTTAAAAGTGCTGGGATAGCATTTCTGATCAACTTGAGCAACAAGCAGTCTTTGATGAAGAGTCTCTGATCTCTAAAAGGAGGGTCTGCTTGAAAGAGCAAAATTCTACCCAGGAAGTGAGAACTGTGAAAGATTTGCTTATGAGGACTCTTCCTGGTGACATGACAAATGTTTCCCCTCCAGAACTCTAACTCTGTGAATGAGAGTAGAAACAGCAGAAGGAAGAGAGAGGAGAGAGAGCAAATGCAGAACAGACTAGTGTATGAGAGAGGATGTATAGAAAAAAGTAAGAAAAGGCAGAACTTATAGTGGGAGGGAGGGAGAGAAGGAAGAGAAGAAAGGGAAAAAGGAAGGAAGAAGACTGAACATATAACACTAGCGGCAAGGGCTCAAAGGATATGGTGACTGTACCAGTTGGACTCAGTGCTATGCAGTAAATCCTGTGCCAGGTGCACAGGAACAAGGACAGTAAAACTCTAAGTGACAGCTGTTTTTTTCTAGAAGAATGTTAGTAATAATCATAGCTAACATGTACTTTCTATGTGCGAATCCTGTAAATGCTTACACGGATTAACTCAATAAATCATCAGTACATAGCTACTCCAGAGGCTGAGGAAGTACTGCTTGAGCTCAGAAGTTTGAGGCTGCAATCAATGGTGAGCTGACTGCACCACTGCACTACAGCCTAGGTGACAGAATAAGATCCTGTCAAAAAATTAAAACAAAAAACAGGGAGTCGTATTCATTATCAACTATCTTATCAATCCAGATAAAGAAACTGAGACTTAGGGAAGTTAAGCAACTTACCCAAGGTTACAAAACTAACAAGTGACAGAGCCTGGATTTGAACCGACATAGTCTGGTCCCAGTGTCCCTATTCTTAGGCACTATGCTACTCCTTCCATCAAGCATGCAAGAAGCTGAAGCAATAAGCTGATGGATTGAGACTTGAATCTGGCCACCTCTGGCTTTCAAACTGTATCTCTCTATGAGGAAAGACAAATGTTTTAAACAAAACTCACATTTGTTACACACACATTTCAGTGTAGGAGATAATTTCAATTAATTGAATATACTTTCTCTGTAGTCTTAATCGTTTTATATTTAATTTTATCTTTGGTGTATGAGACAAATCATCCTTAAGTAAAAGTTTAACAATCCCAGCTGAAGGCTGCTAGTAGGAAATTGGTTGGAAATAAAATACCTACATTTCAGAAGATATAATACTAAGGTAAGTATTATAGATAGTTATTCTTAACTAATAAACTATAACCTTGCCAGGGACAGGCCAGTTGCAAGCCTGGGTAATAGGAGGGGAGTTCATTTATTCATTCAAATGTTTATTTAGTGCCCACTATATGCCAAATGTTTGTTTTAGTGATACAAGAGCATATATAGCAAAGTTCTTGCTCTCCTGTAGAAAACATTCTGGTGGGTATGGTGGAGGCTGACACTAAACAAATAAACAAATAAGCCTATATGTGTCAGATGGTGACAAGTGCTGAGAACAAAGAATAAATTGAAGTAAGATGGAGAAAGGGAAAGACTGGGGTGAATGCAATTTACGGAGGGGAGTCAGAGAATGCCCCTCTGGTGAATTTTGAGTGAGCTCTGAAGGAAGTGAGGAAGACAGACCTGTGGGTGAAGAGTATTTCAGCTGTAGGGAACAGCAAGTGCAAAGGCTCAAAGGTGTGATATACTTGATGAGTTCAGGAACGGCAAGGGGGCCAGTCTGGATGTCATAGAGAAAGCAAGAGGGAGAGTGATGAGAAGAATCAGAGTAGTGGTGGAGTAGGGTCAGGCTGTGTAAGGCCTTACAAACTGTGGAAGAAACTTAGATTTTACTCTGAGGGAAATGAGATGTCACTGAAGGATCTGAATACTGAAGAGGACTGATATAATCTGGCTTTGGTTTTAAAAGGATCACTTTGACTGTGATCCAGTGTGATCAGTTGGGAGCCTATTGCAACAAATGCAACAGACCAGGTGAAAGATGAAGGTGGCTGCACCAGTGGTCAAGCTGTGACTATAAGGCTAGCAGGATTTGCTGATGGATTGCCTATAGCATATGCAGAAAACACAGGAGTCAAACTTGGTTGGTAAATTTTTGACTAAGTAACCAAAGAATACATTTCTTCACCTTCTATGATGGAAAAAAAACGTGGGTGAAGGGATTTTGGGAGGTCGGTTTTGGATGTGTAAGTTTGAGATGTCTGTTAGATATTTATGCAGAAAAATATCCAGTAGGTAGATGGATATACATGTCTGAAATTCTAAGAGGATATCTGAATGGAGATATAAATATTGGAGAGTCAATATGCAAATAATACTTAAAGTCATGGAACTAGATGAGGTTACCCAGAGTGAGAGTGGAGAGGGGAAGATGAGGTCTGAGCTCTAAGCCCCAGAATACAGCAATCTAGAGGTTGGGAAGAGGAAGATGTAACCAACAAGGAGAGTGAATGGGAGTGGCTGTGAGGTAGGGGGAGAAGCAGCAAGAGAGTGAAGTCCTGGGGCCAATCAAGGCAGCAGTTCAAGAGGGGTGAGCAAGGAAAGTGCATGGGACTTTTCCCTTGATGTCTTCTATTTTCTCAATGAAATAAAAAGCAAAGGCATCATGACAATGAGGCCAGGAAGAAGGTGCTGGAAATTTGGGAAGATAGGAGAAGAAATGAAATAATCTCTGGAAAGCAGGATAGAGAATTGACTAGAGAAACACAGTAGCATTGCCTATAAGTGGTGTGCTGTTAAAGAAAGCTGCTCTTTTAGCAAACCCAGAAGAGGGTGGCTTGGAGGCCAGGTGCAGCAGCTCACACCTGTAATCCCAGCACTGTGGGAGGCCAAGGTGGGTGGATAGCTTGATCTCAGGAGTTTGAGACCAGCCTGGGCAACATGGTGATACCGTCTCTACAAAAAATACAAAAAACAAAAATTAGCCGAGTGTAGTGGTGCATGCCTGTGGTCCCAGCTACTTGGGAGAGTGAGGTGGGAAGATCACTTGAGCCTGGGAGACAGAGGTTGCAGTGAGCAGAGATCATCCCACTGTACTCCAGCCTGGGTGACAGAGCAAAACCATGTATCAAAAAAAAAAAAAAAAAAAAAGGGGGGGGGGGGGGGGGGGTTGGGTGGCTCTGATTTGAAAAATTCAGTCTCAGACTTGCTCATCTTCAGTGTCAGACAGAAGATTTGCAGAAGTTGTGGGAAGGACTCTAACAGAGTTAGGGCCAACCCCATGGGAGCATCAGCCTCTAGTGCCTGGTCAGAATAGGACTGCATTAGGTAAAGTATTTTCCAGGGTGGCCTAAAACAGCTGGAATTAGAGAAGGCCTGACACTGACTAGCAGTTGAATAGAAAAGCCAAAGGTGAAAGCTAACAGTGAGAAGAGGCCATAAGTTTGACAAGAGTTACTAAGTTAGCAAGTGGGAAGCATTGTAGGCAGGTAGGGAAAAGGAGAGTGAAATAAGTCGGGTTTGTGGTTAGGGGTGAGACAATGAATCCTAGAAGGATGATGGAAACCCATTTTTATGTGCACAGCACAGGAGAAGGCTTGACAACTTCCATGGGAGTAAATGAGCTTGTAAAGGAACAATTCAACTGCTTAAGACTTAAGATTGAAAAGTCTTAGAAGATACCTCCAGATGTCAGGCAAGACCAGGAAGAAAAGCTGGCAATGCAAGACAAAAGAACATTGAATCAAGTGGCAGAAGTCATTTGTCATGACAGCTAAGAGAGAAGAGAATTTTGAGAAAATACTGAAAACCAATGTTAGAAGTGCAGAGCCTAACAACTAAGAAAATCTGCATCTGACTGCATCAGTGACAGTGTTGGAAAGAACAATTTCATGAAAGAGACAAAGGAGCAAACATCCCTTGAAGGTGAAGGAGGCTGGAACTGTAAAATGAATGTCCACAACTGGAATGTCCACCCCAGAGCTTCTACTGGGTAGGCAGCACTGACTACATAATTTGCATGACCCAGTACAAAATGAAAATGTGGAACACCTAATTCAAAAATTGTTAAGATGGCAAAGCAGAAATTATACCAAGTCTAGGACCTGTGCTACACTGAAGGTCTCATGAAGCTGGCCCCACAGACAGGAAAGAAGAAAAGTAGAATGTCATCTGGAAACAGCAGTGGTTTCTCCAGGATGGTAGGTCTGGGTATTATTTTAAGGCAGAGCTAGGCAAAGATAAAAAGCTCTCTACTCCCTGTGCCACTAGATATTTTTATTTGGCTATCATCTCAAATTCAAAACCTTTATCAAGACATCTTCTTTTGCCGTCTTTCTTTTATCTCTTGTGACCTGCACCATTTTTTTTAATACCTCAAACCCAAAACCTAATAAGGAGTTTGGTCCTATGCTTCAGTTTCATTGTCTGCAAAATGGAGATAACTGGGTTTAAATGGGCAAATTACATAAAGTGCTTAGAGGTATCCTGGCAGTCTGTATACGAGTTCACTCTTCTCATTATTGTCTTATTAACCAAACCCTGTCAAATGTTTACTTCAAATTCTGTATGGTAGGCATTCTTTCTTTCCCCTCTTTCCTAGACTATCACCCGGGGTCTTTTCACAACTTGTAGCATCCTGAAGATTGGCTTCTCTGACTTCCACCTCCTGCACCTGTGACTGCCAAGTCATCTTTTTTTGCAAAGCTTTTGCCCTATCACTGCTCTAAGAGCTACCTTTTCTGCTTGAAGACCTTAAATCGTACTTTCTGCCTAATAATCAGGTTTAAGTTTCCCTGCCTGGATTTCATGGCACTTTTTGACATATGTAGAACCAGGTGGGTCAGACTGATTTAGCTTCCTGAGCTTCCCATCCACCACTCTCTATGCTTCTTTTGAGGGAGGCCCTGATGGTGCAACCCAAAGATGGAGACTGAGGGTGTTCGAACAATAAAAATGAAGACTTTTACCAGCCATGCCTGAGTTCATCCTCAAAGGAGATAACATGGAATCCATGATAAGAAAACAGGTAAGTAACCGGGCACAGTGGCTCACGCCTGTAATTCCAGTACTTTGGGAGGCCGAGGTGGGCAGATCACAAGGTCAAGAAATCGAGACCATCCTGGCCAATATGGTGAAACCCCATCTCTACTAAAAATAAAAAAAATTAGCTTGGCATGGTGGTACATGCCTGTAATCCCAGCTACTCAGAGGCTGAGGCAGGAGAATCACTTGAACCAGGAGGCGGTGGTTGGAGTGAACTGAGATGGCACCACTGCATTCCAGGCTGGTGACACAGTGAGACTTTGTCTCAAAAAAAAAAAAAAAAAAAAACGATAAGTAAGATGTGGCCTAGAAGTGTGTACCAGGTGACTTCGGAGGTGGAAAATTTTCTGATGGCACCTGTGTTTCTTATGATACATCTTTCATTCAACCTACACTTACTGTTCGAGGATGCTGGACTAGGACTCAGATGTAAAGAAAGTTCTCAGCCCCTCCTACCTTTGAGTCCATCATCCTTTATAGTCCCATGCATATAGTCCTATATTCATTTTTATAGCCTCTTTTAGTAGGAGTCAGTGGAGAAGAAAAGTACAGGAACTTTGTGGTCAAGGTACTTGATGGCCTATGGATAAGGATGAGAAAGCTGTGAGAAAAATGGCTGACAAGGTAACATTTGCATATCAAAGGCCAAGAAGCCAAGGAACTGTGGAAATATCCGTGGGAGGTTAAAAAAAAAAAAAGCATGGGGACAAGTGTGGTAGGTAGCTCCCCTTGAGTGTTTTTGGAGAGAGAGTATGGGGTAGGAAATGCAATGTCATGCTAAGCCAAGAAGAGAAGGCAAGTGGTAGGGAAGAGATTGATATGGTGATTGTATTAGTCTGTTTTCACATTGCTACAAAGATACTACCCAAGACTGGGTAATTTATAAACAAAGGAGTTTAATTGACTCACAATTCCACATGGCTGGGGAAGCTTCAGGAAACTTACAATCTTGGCGGAAGGGGAAACAGGCACCTTCTCCACAAGGCGGCAGGAGAGAGAGCAAGCAAGAGCAAGGAAAACTGCCTTATAAACCCATAAAATCTTGTGAGAACTCACTATCACAAGAACAGCATGGGGAAACCACCCCCATGATCCAATCACCTCCCTCTCTTGATACATGGGGATTACAATTCAAGATGAGATTTGGGTGGGGACACAGAGCCAAACCATATCAGTGACAAACATGGGGACACTCAGCACTTCAACAGAAATGGAAGAGGACGTAGTGACTATGGAAGAGTAACCAATGAGGGACCTCTTGCAATAAGGCGGAAAATTATGGGGTTTTAAAGAAAACCAGCAAATATATGGGGTATAGATTTAAGGGACATAATGGGGTGGTCACTGGGCCACATCAAAGCAGTAAGAAAAGGAAAAACAGAACTACATGGAGGGAAAATGGTAAGAAAAACAGCAAGGAACAGAATAAGGAGATTCAGCAGTACTGAGATAAGATCTGAACAAGATGCAGAGGTCTCTGATGAGAAAATCCACCCTCTCCTCCATTCCTAACATACCTAGAGTCAGCTATGGTTTTTGTCAAGGCCCAAGATAATCTCGGGTGTGCTGTTTCTTGGGTTGCTCTTCCTGCAATAAGTGGATGTTTCACTACAGTTAAAAAGAAAGACATGTCCGTTAAAGGATAGTTATCTCCCGAAAGAGAAAAAAATGGAAAATATGATTTTGTGAAAGGGATGCTGACTGTACACAAATATTTTAAATGTCCATTACATGCAAAATGCATATAGCAGGCATTTATTTAATTCTCACACCAGCCTAATTGGCAGATTATAATACCCCTACTTTAGGGATGAGGGAAATTGGTGATCTGAAAGCTTAAGAACAGCCTAAGGTCATAATAAAGCCAGACTGTTATTCTATGACTGTCTGGTCCTAACTGCCTATATTTCCCTTCCCTGAACATCTAGAGAGGACCTTCAAACAATGCACATGGTCTGATGTTGTGGAAAATAAGAACACAGAGAGACTAGTTGTTCCTCTACTCACATTTTAATAATGGCTTTTAATCAATAACTTGCGAAATATACTGGAACCTTTCAAATTCACAGTGTATTGCCTTTGACCCTCCTACCCCCAACTTCCCACTGTCTCACTGGAGTCCAACTGGCACTGACATTTTTAATAGTTTAGAGATAAGCTTCACGACACCTTTGAAGAATTTCTGTGATAACCCAACATTTCTAATCTTGGAGCATACTGGTTCTATGTATACTATTGTGATTTATTTATCACATTTTTATTAATGAGTGTTGATTAATTTATCACTTTTAGTTTTGGCCAAATAATTAAAGCCTAGGTCCTACCTCCCCATCTCTAATGGAAACACTAGTGAATTTCCCTAATGTTTTCCTAGAAGTCTTCATTTCTATTCAGTCTTAAAAACCTACAGGGTTAAGTTAGAGAGAACTAATATAATCCACATTTGAAATCCAGATACCTCCCTGGGTTGCAGACATCAGAGTCCTATCCTCCCATATTACTCTTGTTTAGGGGGTTTATAAAAAGAGTTCTATAATTATGGCACCTGGCATGTCATGCTGCTCAGAACTACAGCATTTTCAAGCTGCAGCAGCTACAGAAATCACCCAGTCCAATCATCTCATTTATTGATGAGGACCTTAAAACCCAGAGGCTTAGTGTGTTGCCCAAGGTCATACAGGTAGTTTGTGGCCAACTCCAGTTTAAATTTCAGGTCTTTCAATACCCAGAACAGCAACCTCCATTATATCTTTATATCTTCTCTTGTGAAGATAAAATTGTTTGTTGTCGCTCTCCAGACTATTTATAATATCTTTCTGAATGATAAGAAAACCCATTTAATAGGAATGGACACTGAAGGTCAGAAGAATTAAATGACTGGTCAGCGAGGATGCAGTGAATGGTAAGTACTAAGAGAGGAAGAACTGGGAATGAAAACACAAGCCTTCTGACTTAGAAATCAAGGATTCTATCTTTTAGGACATAGTCACATAGATATTAAGGATATCGACAAATAAAATTAGCAATCTTTCCAAACTCTGGGCTCTATAGTATCTACCTCAAAGTCTAATATTTGATCTTTTTAAATAAAATAGATTGAATTGGAATTTTGAGGGAAAAGAGATATTTATCTAAACACATTTTCTTTCAGCCAAGATTTTAGAAATTTGTCTTTCAAACAAATCTAGAAATGTACCTAAACACATTTTCTTTCAGACAAAAATGTTTTAAATGACTAATATCGGCAACACGAGAAAAAACATACCAAATTTACCCCAAGTAGCAGGATGACCTGGCTTTCCTGTTTAAGCAACATGGAACACCGGTCATCAACTTTCAAATGTTATTCTAGTTATGTCACGGTGTTCCAGTCTGTTCTGTGCCTGCTTGACTCAGCAACACTCCCAGAAGGGGGCAAGAACCGTTGCTGCATTCATTGACCACTTACTAGAGCCAGAGGGCACAACCAGGAGTTGGAGGATTGTTAAAGGGAAAACAAGAGTAATATGGGAGGATAGGACTCTGATGTCTGCAACCCATCTGCTGGATGCTCTGGGGGGGACTCAGGGTGGCTTAGTAAGATAGAAAGCAAATTGCCTCAAGGAGTTAGAGCAAAGGGGAATGTCTTTGAGCTGAGGGAATTTCAAAGGTTGTATGGAAGAGCTGAGCATTGCGAGGGTGATAGGACTTAGAGAAGAGGGCTAAAAAGGTAAAGAACTGTAGGTAGAGAAAACACATTGCTGAGGTCCTGAAATCGGCACACAGATCCTTAAACTTTATTAAAATACTTTGCTAAGATTATCTACAAAATTATTCTAATGTATTCTCTGAAGGAAGTAGAAAGAAGTAGTTCCAAAGAAGAGGGTCTAAAGGATGAGAAGTCAACTGTTCTGTAGACAAACATTTATTAGACATAAAATGCTTGCCAGTTATTGTGCTAGGTACTGGGGATGCAAAGAGATGAGTAATTTTGAACAAATTTATAACAAGGTTTAGCAATCAGAATCTTGCTTCAGTTTATGGTAAAATGTTTGATCCACAGACCTATGTCATGATATATTTTCTTCTAGGCATTCAAATAATTCTGCAAAGAATTCCATTCTATGTTATTTTCAGAATAAAACCCAGAATAAGACAACATAAAATAGATTTACATGTGAATATAGATAACAAACAGTATATAACTTCATTTAATAAGACAGATTTAATTGTATCATAGGATAGACACAGAAGACCATTCATTCTGAAAGAATTGGGTTGCCTGGCTACGCCATACCTATAGCACCAAAGCTGCATCCCTCAGCCCCACAACCTCAGCATGTGCTTCCTTCACTTGTCCTTGCTGCCAGGCCATTCACAGAAGTTTCTCCCTGGGTGCCTTCTTTGTCCCTCCTTCTACCTCCAAGATCCCACTTTATCATTGTTCACTCCCACTATATTATACCTTCGCTGCTCCAACTGAATGATCTAGCATGTACACACCTTTTACCTCAACCAAAAGCAGCTATGGCAACACAATTTTTAGGCCACGTGTGCAGCTGAGATGCAAGTATTATCTCAGAAAAGAAATGTTAGAAGCCAGTGAAAATTACAGGTCACTGTAAATAGAAAGAAAATATAGGTATTTCAATGTGATTATTACATCCTTTTGTAAGTATATTTCCATAGTTATTTTTCTGATTACTCAGAATTCTAATATAGATGATGAAAGGATCTTAAGAACATGTTTCAAACATGTCATAACAATATGCCAAGAACATACAGGTATTCACAAACACACACACACACAAAGGAAAAAGAAGATATCGGTGTCTATCAAAAGGGAAAATTTTTAAAAGACGATGGCAATTACACAAATATGAACATAGTACTGACATGTTGCACAAGGAAAATTATAGAGTAGTAGAACCAATGGAAGCAGAATGTTCCAAAAGATAGTAATGTTTTGGGTTTTTTTTTTTTTCTGCTTAAATGTTATAATCTACTAGTTTATTTTTTATAATAAAAATATTTTGTTCTTATATTTTTTCTTATATTTTTTTCTCTTATGGCAGATACCAAAATCATTTCAAGTTTCACTGCCCGTATGCAATCCAATAGATCACATGAAACAATAAAAAGAGAAAATTCCAGGTCATTTCTAAATTGACAGAAATAATTTAAATAGAAGACTGAACTTTAAAAATTATTTAAAGTTCAGAATTTTACAAAGCAAAAAGTTGATAATACAATTGACTTTTCCTAAGATACTTAGCAAACTTTCAATAATATAGTTTAGGGGAAAACCCAAGAAAATATCTTGGAAATGCCTGAGAAAGGGGAGAAGAATGCATTAAAATGCATTGCATTTATATTATCCTATTTCTGTTTAAATTATAGTTTTTCATAATTACTCAATAAAGATAACATTTACACAAACACACAAATCAGGTTAAAAAGTAGGGTAACTTGTTTCAAAGTTAAACTAGAAATGTTTTTTGAAATGTGTAGTAGGTTATAGCAATATCTCATTTCTGAGTTTCTGAAAAATGTATTTTATAAACTCCAATAACCATTATAAATCAGAAATGAATTAGACTTAGGTGTACATCATGCAATTATTATTTTTAAATAAATTACTCATTTCCTTAATAAGGTTAAAAATTATAGACCAGAATTTAAAATTTTATGTTTAAGTGAAAACAAAACTTTACAGATATTTGATATATAAATGCTCACACATGAAACACATTCCTTATGTGACACTAATAAGTCTTTCAGTGTAAGTTACACCACCATATTTGGAAATAAGTCCATGAATTCTAATTTTTAAATACCTGTAAGATGATTTGCAACTTTAGAATATCTGATATGTGGTGTGAAAATACTGATTGGAGTCATTATTCTAGAGTCCTATATATTCATATTCAGAAGACTCCTAAACAAAGAAGTTGGAATTTGGTTCACAGTTCATAAACTTTGAATAAATTTTGTTATGATAACCTGTTACCCACAGCAGAAGTTATCCATAAACAAAAATAATCTGGTATTTACTAATTTTATACAATCAATTGTAAAACTTCCTTGGGTATGAAGCTTTAACCACCTGGAATTTAATGTGAACCATAACCAGGAAGAGTGAACAATAATAAATTAACATAAAAGATAGCAATAACAGGAAAAAAGGACAGAGAGTTAACACTCAGTATTAACACATATAATTAAAGTTTCATTGTTTTTTACATTGCCCAAATCATCTAGTAACTTAAATCATGGAATTTCTGATCTAACAATGGTTGTTGTTAAATTCAGTAATTAAAAATTCAACCCAGTGTGGAAAAGACACTTCTCTGTTAATTTCAAAGATATTTGTAGCTTACTATTTTTTAAATAAATGATTTATTCAAATAAATTCTAGCCATGATGTGCTGGTTCCTATTTACTGGCAATTATTTCTGGATTATATAAACATGTTAATTACCAGCAAGTAAATCTTGTTTTAAAAAGCAAATAAGTGTGAACAAGTACCAAAATGGAGGATACCCATTTGTGTCTCTGGCTTAAAGTCTAATTAGTGATTTGTAGTGATCCAATATTTTATGGAAATATAAAATCTAATGATTTGCTTTCTTTAATTTATAAGGTATGTGAGATTATAGATAGCTTTACAAATGCAAATTTTGTTCAGAAAACTGGATCTTATTTTAGAAGGTATGCTCTTAACACAAAATGTATTTTATGAATTATCTTAAGCTTAAACACATACAATTTTTCACTTTTATTTTTTAGGAAAAAAGTATTATAATGCATTGCCAAATATGTGCTACTGGAAATGCATCAATTTTTATTTCCCTAGCCTTACCTCACACTGTAATATAGAATCAATTTTATAAAGGCAAAATTTTGATTTACTGTGAGATTAATAACATGGTTTTAAAGTCAAAAGATTTATAGAAGTAGTATTTCCAACTCAAACAGAATTTTGCCGGGTTTTAATTTTTCTACAAAAAACTGAAGTAGATAATTTTGTGAAAAATTTTGCTTTTAGATGTTTTAAAGGGTTTCAAGTATTCTACAGATACAGATTTTGGAGAACACTAAATTCTTTCCAAAAAGACAGCTATTTCAAGTTTTCTTTTACTCCATTGTAGAAAGTTTTAAAGACTTGTTTTTTTGTCCAAAATCTCATTTTCACCTAAAATAATTGTATTCAAGGGTTTCTCAGCAGGTAAAGTATACATTCTTACAAGGTTTCAAATTTCAGAATTCCAATAATGCATTTAAACTGAGCACTCCTCTTTGTGTGTATGTATCTACTATCTGCAGTTCTATTATTTGTACTAAATTTTAGTCTTTTTAGCTCCTCTGAAATACGTTAGTGAACCCTAAGCAGTTACTAACCACTTAATAATTGTGAACCCGCCAGCCCCTTCAAGTAGATCGTTAACCATAAGAGTGCCTGACAATTTCCAAACCATATCCTCTAAAAGGAAAATATAGGGCTTTGTGAGGCCGAAAGGAAGCAAAGGAAAACAAAACAAATGTAGCTCATGCTGAAAGTGAAAAGTGCTTGGACAGATTAGTATTTCTTTTCTACGAGGCACCCTGCCAAACTTTTTTTTTTTTTTTTAATAGAGAAGAGTTATTTTTTGGTCTGATTTTTCAGTTTCTTGGAAAGTATTGGTATTTACCACCCCCATCGTCCCCTCACAATTATTGTTGGTTGTTTTCTATTTTTCCCATCCGTCCACGTCACACAGTGAGGATAACCCCCACTTCACCCTGTCAAAGCCCCAACTCTTGGAGACCCTGGGTTTGGAAACTCCGCCGACTCCCGACACTTCCCCACTCTCTCCCACTAACGCCGCTTATTTCAGTCGCGGGATCCCCCTACTCCAGTTTCAGTGAAAGCCGGAAATTTTCATTTAACTCCCCCGCCCCCGCCCCGCGCCCTTCTAGCCCCCAACGCGGAGACCGGAGCTGGGGAGCCGGGAGCTCGGAGCACTGCCGGGGCTTCTCCGGAAGGCTTTAATTTGCACACTAGCTCGCCTCGGCGCCACAAGCCCCCAGCCCCGCCGAGGGGTGGGTCTCCGGCAGAGCTGGCTTCGCGGGTCCCCGCCTCCCCCGCGCGGTCTCCCACGCTGCCTCCCCGGCTGGGGCCCCCAGCGCGGACCGGAGCCCCGCGGCCCCGTCCGCCCCCAGCGAGCCGCGCGGGCGGCGCCCTCCGCCGTCCCTCCGCCCTCCGCCGCTGTGCCCACCCCCTCGCCGGAGAGAGTGCTGGTAACTCCTTCCCCAGAGTCCGATTACCTGCTCCGCCAGGCCGTGGACACGTGCGGAGAGCCGACTGACACTCGCAGCCCCCTCGGAAGGCCCGACGCGACTGGGCCCCTCAGGTGAGGAGCTGTGCGCTCGGGTGGGTGGGCTGCGGGGTGGGGGGTCCCGGGGGAGATCCGAGGGCTTGGCCCGGGTCCGAGGCCGAACTGTGGGTGGGGGTAAGTGGAGGGTGGCGGGAGGGGGTTGGGGGGGACCCGTGTCTCCCTGGAATCGGCTGTGGTTAACCCCTTACGAACTGAGACGGGGTTGGTTATGGGGGCCAGTTTTGGGGAGCTAGAGGAATCTCCTGCCTAGATGGGAGATCCCATGCTAGGGACACCCACGACACCGAGATCCTGCTTCCACGTATCCGCACACCCACCCACGCAGAACACTCCTCATCCAGTTTCTCCAACGGAACTGGAACTCTACTCGGACACTCACATAATAATTCACATTTAGGGTTTAAAATGCACTGCCTCTGGGGACTCCATGCTGGAAAATGTGCTTCCATCCCCCACATTTCCCCCACCAAAGCTCCCCCTCCAGCTCGCTGAGGTGTGGGTGTGGGCTCCACCTTCCCCTCCACGAGATAAACGTTAACGCAGGCTTCCTGCGGGCGTGTTCTGTACAGAAGAGTGCACGCAACCGGCCAGTGCCCAGGCTTGGCGCCCCGCGAAGACGCACGTTTCCTTTAGTTTCCAAGTTTACGTTTATAATTTAAAATGCTGGAGTTAAACACACGCCCCGCGATGAGCAACCCTGGTACCCGCAGCGCGCCGGACCCTGTGCACGCGGGCGCATCTGCGTGTGCGCACACGCGGGAGTCGCGGTCCCCGGTGTGGCCTCTTGTCGCTGTGCTGGTGGCGACCCTTGTGGTGCTTGGCAGGCTTCGGGAGAGGCGCATGAAGGATTTCATTGAGTGTGAAGACAGAGAGCAGAGACAGAAAGCAGAAGGAGGCGGCTGCAGCCTTTGTAGTCGCGGAGGAATGCGGAAATGTTGAAGCACTATGTCAAACTTTTTTGAAATGGGGTCAAGTCACATTCAGCCAGCGTGGGAAAGCAACAACAACAACAAAAAAAAGTGGAGGAGAGGGGGGGAAAAGGCATTACTGCTCCCGTTTCTCTCCGCCGAAGCCGACCTTCTGGGGGGCGAGTGGGGGGAGAGCCGGGGCGGTGCGGGGCCCTGCGGGGGCAGCAGGCACAGTTCCCTGCGGGGGTGGGACGTCCCCGACGCTTCCTTCGCTGCGGAGCCCCGGGCTAGACTCGAGCGGGAGGGGGACGGGGGGACGGAGGAGAGGCGGGCTGGGCGGCCAGCGGCGGCTCCTCGGCTACCTGTGTGGCCCTCGACCTGGCTCAGACCCCCGGCGGTCCCTGGGGGCTCTTTCCCCGGCTTTTAAGTTCTGAATGGAGTGAGTGCCAGAATCTCTGCTCTCGCCGCGGTCCGCTCCACCCGCCCACTGTGGGGTCGCGCTGTTTGTTTAATTCCTGGCAAAAGGCGAGCGGGCCAGCGGTTGCGGGACAGGTAATTCCGAGGTGCCCCGGGAATTCTGGACACGCGGCCGGCGTGGCGACAGTCCTGCCGAGGCCGCGGCGGCCGTGGGGGAGGGAGGCCCCCTGGTCCCAGATCGCTGCTGCATGGGGAGGAAAGGTTAGGGTCCCCTTCTCCGGCGCTTTGTTGTGCACTGGGTCCGGGGCCGTCCGGCTGCAGACTGGACCTGGCTTTCAGCCGGAGGCGGAATGGAGCAACCCCCCTCCCCCCGCTACCTACAGCCGGGAGGTCCTAGGAGTGGAAAAAGGTTCGCGAGGCCGAGCCCCGAAGGCACAGACCTTCTCACTCACCCCTGCAGGCGCAGGATTTAACCCCCCAACCCCCAACCTTTGAAAGGGAGGTTGAGTTTTGCCCAGGTCGAAATCAGCTTAAAACTTCAGGACCAGGCGCGATTATGCTAACCTCTTCCTGACATTATCTTTTAAGGAGACGACAGGCGAAAGTGTGGCGAACACCCCTTTCTCACACCCTTGGGATCCCGTGGGTGACGGGGTCTCCCCTCCCCCAGGGCCTCTCGCTTGCCCACCCCCGAGTAGCCCCAACCCTCCCGGACCAGATGGCTGGTCTTCCTAAGGTTTCCACCAGGGAGGTCCTCCCAGTCGCAGAGAGAATTCCGTTTCCAACCAAGACTCCTTTACCCCAAAAAGACCACTTGTGTGTGCAAGTCGTTTTTAAATGTCTCCTCGTAGAAAAACTGAAAGTAGAAAGAAAGGAAGCAATTTCTGAGCAGATGTCTGACCACCCCTTCTCGCACACTCCCAGCATCGGGTTACAGGGTCCTGGGAGCCCCCACCCGCATTCTGCGGCCCCACGCGGATGGACCCACGGTCCTTCCGCTCCGGCTGTGCGCGACCCCTGAACGCCCTCCGGCACCCCTGGACCCCTCTGCCTGCACGTCCAGGCCTCAGGAGGTGGGGAGGGTAGCGGCGCAACACAATGATATAGGGATAAATATTAAGCCGTGACATTGACGTGCCCGGCGCCTCCCCTCCCCCGCGCTCCCGGCACACTCTGGGCTGCTCGGCACGCCCCCTCCCGTTCCACCGCGTCCCGCGCCGCGCGCTCAGCCCCGAGGGGCCCCTGCAACCTCTCCGCGCGAAGACGGCTTCAGCCCTGCAGGGAAAGAAAAGTAACTTCGCTTTTCTCGGAGGAACCAGGAAGGATTAAGCGGCTTGGGAGAGGGCCGGAGCGCGCGAAGGGTAGCGATGGAGGCTTCGTGAAGTAGGAGGGGAGTCTGGAGGAACCCCGAGGAAGGCTTCTGGGCTGTCTGATTGCACTTTCTTCTCATCCTCCCGTCTCCTCCTTTAGGTACAATGATTCCGGACTGAGACGCGCTGGGGCAGATGCTATGTAATCGTCTCTGTCTGTGCTGAGGACGTCGCTTCGGAGAGGAAAGAGGAGGGATCGGCTCGCTTCTACGGCGGCTGCGGCGGCGACCCTGCAGGCGGAGTTTCGCGGCGGCAGCACCAGGGTTGCGCCAGCCCCGCAAGGAGGTCGCTCCATCCAACCTCCGCAGCCTCGAGAGCCCCAGAGCCCAAGCGCCTGAGCCGGCGGGGGGAAGGAAAGCGAGACCGAGCTCCGGGGAGCCCCGGAGGAGGCGAGCGGCGGCCGCCAGCTAGCTGAGCGCACCCCCCACCCGTCCCAGCGGCGCCGCGCCGGGCGGCGTCCAGGCGGCATGGAGAAGGACGGCCTGAGCCGCGCGGACCAGCAGTACGAATGCGTGGCAGAGATCGGGGAGGGCGCCTATGGGAAGGTGTTCAAGGCCCGAGACTTGAAGAACGGAGGCCGTTTCGTGGCGCTGAAGCGCGTGCGGGTGCAGACCGGCGAGGAGGGCATGCCGCTCTCCACCATCCGCGAGGTGGCGGTGCTGAGGCACCTGGAGACCTTCGAGCACCCCAACGTGGTCAGGTGAGCCGGGGAGCTGCGCCCTAGCCGTCTGGGGCCGCGCGGGCGGGGAGGGCCGAGCCGGGAATCCTCAGGCCCAGGAGGGTTTGGGGCAGAGGGCGACTGGGGAGGTCCGGCGTGACCCGTTGATGTTGCGGCGTGAGAGTTAAGTTTTGTCGACCGAGCCGCGAGCCAGAGCCGGTGACCTTGCCAGGCGGCGAGCAGGAAGACAAGTCAGAAAACCTGACCTGCACAGGCTTCCCCGCAGCTGTACAACTTAGAAGCGTTTTCTCCCAGCCCGCCCTGAAGGAGGGTGCGGGGGAGGTGGGTGCGTTTTAGGGACAGAATCAGCCAACCTGAGACATGCGCCGCCAGCCCCCGCATATTTTTCCTGGCCATGCCGTTGGGGAATTTCTGAAAGAGTGAGTGAGACTGGAGAATGAGGATGCGGTGTGCTAATCAGTGAGAATTGCATGGGTGGAGCCTAGCGTCAGTCAGGTTAAGAAGATGCAAAAACATCAGAATATTTTTGCCAGTCATACTCGCAGTTTCTCTTTGCTGAAGTTTCGTAGCAAGAATGACTCCTGGTGGTCTAAGGAGTTTGAATGCTGATGCCCAAATTCAAACGGCGTCGTAAAACTTTCTCCCAAAACGGTTATCCCTGTATCTCTGGGCGGATTACTCTTTAGACTAATTCCCCAAAGGGTTAAATGTGAGTCCAAGATGTGGTATGGTTAGATCATAAATGTTCTGCCCATGCGTTTCCCAGATGGGTTGTGCTAGTGGGTGGGGAGACAGCAGTTCTTAGTCTCTCCTGTGTTCATGTAACCAGTGTTAAATGAAAATGTGTGACTTAGGATAATGGTGTTTTCTTAGCGATCCTGGAATTTCCCCATTGTGTGGTTGACATTGTTTGGTTGTGTCATCCTTTTCCTTTTTAAACAGAAATGCATTGAAAAGGAATGCCTAGAAACGTCTAAAAATTGGATTGTGATTTTACCTTTCTCGACTCAAGATCATGTGTAGCGAAAGATCTTTTTTCTCATTCATCTAGGGCTTCTGTTCAACAAATACATGCCTACTGTGTGCACTGAGGATGAAATTATGTAAATAAGCACAGCCAAATATTTTTGTAAAAAGTCAAACAGTTTAACATTAGTCATCAAAGTGGAGAGACCCAAGACTGACCTTTGAAATACCAAACTCTCTACAGACTCAGAGGGACCAAGCGTCTACAGAATCTTCCTGGGAGGTTTTTACTTGTCTCCTCTCATCCCAGGCTGGTGATTTGTGTGGTGCTTTGTTCCCAGTGCAGTTAGACTCAAGCTAGAAGGCATCAAAGAATCATAAATACATAAAGAAGGTAGTAAATGGTGATAAATATAGGACCACATTATACCTCTGCTTTAGCTAGAAAGGAAAGGAAGGACAAAAGATGCTGAGACTGCTAGAATGAGTGTTTTGGAAGATGATATATATAAAAGCTATAGATGACTTCTTTAGTGTGTATTTTCTTTGTTAAAAACAACAAAATACCTTTTGGAGGCTCTTTGTGATACTGGAGGGAAAAGGGGAGGGTACATTTAGCCCCCTGTAACTCAACTGTCTTCCCTGAGATATCACCTAAGTGCATCCCAAAAGATGAATTCCACCGCAACAATTTTAAGACAAAAGTTCTTGTTTTGTCTGTTACCTGTGTGTCCAGTTAAGAGTGGTTATCATGTATATGAATAAATAATGTCCTTCCAACATAGAGGTACTACAGAGGCACCCCTGTATAACACTACTGTTTCCAAAGCTCATGCCATTCTTACAGCAGAGGAACAATTATTTTTTGCCATTGTGCTGATAGATTTTGTCTGATCCATCTTTTTCTCTTGATTTATCCTCCTGAGATTGATGTGTTTCTAGATGTTTCTAACTGACCCATGACTTGGATTCTGTACTGTGAATTTCAGGAGGATATATTTATGAACTGAAGACCAAGGCATTGTTTTCTAAAATTATTTTTACGTGTTAAGTGGTGATGATGGCACCTACCTCTTAAAATCATGAGAATAAATTGAGATGGCGTATGTGAAAGTACTTTGTAAATTCAAAAGCACTTCAGATATCTAAGGATTGTTTGTATTTCAGCAGATTCTTGGGTCCCTTGCCATAGAGCAACTTTGCAGGAAGGGATTCATTCACCTGACCTTTTTTGTAGAACAAATCGTATTCAAGCTGAGACATTACAGGCTCTGGAACCAAGAAGGTTCTTGAGGATAATTAGCCTGTAGGATGTCAGAAAACACTATCAATCAGGAGCCATGAAATTCAGTGACACTTGAGGAAATTATTGATGATGTCACCCTCACGAGCTACAGATCTTCATTCCCTTTTTGTTTCCTTCCTGTTTCTTCTCTTCTGTCTCTGCGTTGGAACAACCATTGGTCCCCATGACTTGCTTGGCCAGACTAAGAATTCTGGATTTTGGAGGTTGCTAATATTTGCTCAGACAAGGTCAGGAAATGAGGACAGGTGACAGCAATTCTTTTCTTTCTAAGGGAGAGTTGTCAAAGTTGGGTCCCCAAACCTGTGATTTATTATTGCCCCTAGGATTAGTTTTACGGTCTTAAGCCTGGTTCTTTAATGGTTTCTTAAAAGGGCAGATGGTTTTGTAAGTGCCTTCAAGTCATAAGTAATTGATCATAATTATAGGCCCTCCCCACAGATAGTTAAGCCTCTAAGCCAACAGAAGCATAATAAACATATTAGTTTTTTCAAAAGTTTAAGATTTAATTTTGATGGATTTGCCAGAAAAGCTGACTTGTTATTGCTGGCACTGGTACTGCCTGCATGCACGGGGATAATACTTGAAATTCTTCCTTACCTGCACTTGATGTATCCCAGGCCCTGGCTTGATCAGCCAGTCAGTGTCTGGGAAGTAAATTTACTCTTATTTTTTTATATTTGGTAATCCCAATCCTGCAACCTTTGCCAGACTAAGACTTCACTGTGAACCTATATTAGAGTTTCTGCACTGCACAGATGGATCCCGTTTTAACAGCCTGAACTAAAAACAATAGAGATAAAATAATAACATGCGTTTTCAGCAGTCTGTTCATTCACAAAATATTTACTGTGCCAGACTCTTCTAGAAGTTGGGAATATAGCAATGAACAAGTCTAGAAAAGTCTCTATACTTGTAGAACTTGCCTTGTAATGAGATGAGCAGTTCTTTCTTCTCTTTAAAAATTTACTCATCTTTATTTTAATTGCCTTGTTTTGTCATACTTAACCTAACCAGTTTTATAAAACAACTGATATTTCTGATAATTAGGTTACCAGGAATTTCCTGACTGAATAGGCAACATAATCAAAAGGCTAATCAGAATCAAGTGCTTTTTGAAGATTAAATTTCACCTTAGGGTCATATGTATTGATCTATATGAGATACTGATACATAGCTAATGTAAGTGAACATTTGAGCTCCATTTATTCAAAAAGGATTTAGGAAGGTCACGTGCTTTAAAAACCATGGGGCCGAGTGCTGGGAAAGATACCTGAGTAAATCACACTTGGCTACTCTCCTGAAGCAGTTCTTCCCATGTTTGAAGAAATAAGATGATCACCATAACCCTGATACATGATAAGATCATGTGCTGCATGTACCCCAGAACCTAAAGTACAACAACAACAAAAAAATATATATATATATAAAGATGATGTGCTGTAAGAAAGATACAAGCAAGTGCTACCTGTATTGTCTCCAGAGATTAAATTGATTAGTATAACAGTAAAAGCAATTCAAATTCAAGTATTGATTCTGGAAACTAAACGTCATTACGTATCAGTGAATAAACTTGTGACGTTTAAATATCATTATTAGAATATTTAGTCACTGCTTTAAAAACAAAACAAAAAACCCAAAGAAGAGGCTGTAAAGCTTAATGATTATTCAAGGAGAGTTTTCTAATTTTCTCTCTTTTTTAAAGATCTCAGTAATATATAGCATAAAAGGTGAGTAAAAATACGATTTTTGGGGGAAACCCTAATTGTTAACAGAGTAAAAGAAATATGACATATTCGACTCTCTAAAGCCAGGTCTTCAAGTGGATTAGTTCATGGAAATCCTGAATAAAATTGCTATTTGTGTAGTTGAATAATAATCTACTAGGGCTTTTTTTTCAATAAAAGCAGGAAAAGCTGGAGTTTAATTCTCCTTTTAAATTTTAGTATGTTAAAAGTATGTTTGCTCTTTCTGTCTCTAGGAGTTCCTTGAAAAGTTTCTAATTTATCAAGTTTATTTAGTAAATAAACATTTTCTCAATGGTGTTCTGCTCATTTTTTGTTCCTGCAGAAGAACTTGATAATGCTAAAATTTTGACGTTGCAGTTATATCTCTTTTATACTACTATTTTCAACATGGAATTATCAGAATTACTCTATGAAATCAAGGAAAAAAATGGTCTGTAAGAGGAAAACTTGTATAAACTTGAATATCTTTGGGGATAATTTCCTATGTTTAAGACATGGGTAAATGAAAATCTATGCAAATAGGTTCCTATTAAAAATAAATTATTTTTTATTTAAAAAAACAAATGCCTCACTACTGATGATTTCTTAGGAAAGTTTTTTAAGAAGGAAACACCCCATACATAAGCCTAGCGTTGTAAAACCATGGATATTAGGGTTGGAAGCCACTCTGTAGGTTGAGCAACTTGTCTGTCATGCCATTTTAAACTTATTGACTTGTTCTTAAAACTAGCAATTTTTATTTGTTTGATGGAAGCAGTTAAATCCGGTGAGTACATTTCTAGTTTGGAAAAAAAGAACTATATGTAGACAAAAGTGAGTTTGCCGGGAATAAATGATAAAACAATAAATGAATAACAAGTCATAAAATTCCTGAATTCTGCAGTATGCCATACTGAAGAATATCTGTACAAAAGTATTATTCTAACAAATTCTTCTTTTAAGGAATTTGGGCTATAATTTTGATAATTTAATTTAATTATAATAATTTAAAATAGCTATAGTTAAATGATAATACAGGTAAATAATAAAAGGTAATTCATTAATAATATTAGTTCCTTTTAGACAAAGAAGAATAGGAAAAATTTAAATGCTTAGTATTTGTCTGATGAATAAAATATTACATAATGTGCCTCTGGCACATTATGTAACATTCTGGTTAATGAAATAAACATCACAATACTTAAAAATTAGATGGCATAACAACCATTGGACACATAAGCAAATATGTGTTTTCCATGCCTCCTTAGGAACTAATCACACTATTGCTATTTCTCAGGTTCAGATGAGTTGCTCTGTCTTCATAGGGAGTAAATTAATTGTGAGCTTCTTGATGTAACAGAACACAGCAGAGATGATATCTGGGTGTCAGTGAATTGCTAAGAGGAGAAGGCAGTGTTTATGAAGTTGAGCGTTGTTCAAGGTCCAGGAGGCAGCACTGAAAATGGACACCAGTGGTTGATAACAAGCATTCTTCCATGAAGGTCACCATTTGAGTGATGATCCATAGATGCTAGGTTTGGTGGAGCAGGGAGGCCATCAATCAGTGAAGATTTTTCCAAGAACTGCTAGGTAATTGTCTTGAATATCACCAGTTTGCTGCCATACCTGATTTTCATTTTACCAGTTGCACGTGTAGCTGCTCTTGCCTGAGAGGTGAACTGGAGGACTGTAAGGCATGTGGCAGGAATCTGTGCAAGTGTACATTTGTAGTATGGAAGTTCATTTGAGTCAGGATTATTATGAAGCATTTTTGATCATCTCCTTTGCCTGTAGTAGTTTGCCAAAATTTGGACATCTACTGGCTTTATAATTTAAGTAGCCATTTAAATTATTCCTATTCTCTGGCCTTCCTGAAGGATTCAGTTGAGTAGAATTAGAATCACAGCATGAGGATTTTTTAATTGGAAGAAATCTTAGATTTAACCTAGTCCAACCCCCTTTGATCTGTTTTATAATCATAAAATTTGAGTTGTTTTATGAATGCAAAAAAATTATCTCATTGTTAACAATTTTATTTTGTGATTATATGCATTGTAGATACAAACTGATTGAGGATGGCTGAGATTCAGAGAGAGGTTTATATTAAACATTAGCAGGACAGGATGACTGATGGTCATTGCATACCAGAAAAAAATCCCTTGAGATGTAAAAGTATTTTTGATTTAATGACTTTATGTTTGCTGACTTGAAGATCAAAACTGTGTATTTTATGTCCATAAATAACATGGTGTCCATAACCATCGGTTAACCAGTATATGTTTCCTGATTGAATTAATTAAGTAGAATAAATTAAATTTTAAGCCCCTCAGAGGAGCATGTTTTATCCTTTTAGAGTTGTGTATCGCGTTAGCAAGTATCTTGGACTAACGTTGACACTGGCAAATCTGTGGGTATTAACTGTAAGGTATACACACATGAAGTCTATTTAGTAAGAGTCTTCAAATACTTATTCATATTTAAATTTTTCCTGACTATCTGTTTTTTATCTTCAATATTGTACTAGCTTTGGCTTTGACAGAATTTTCTCATGTTCTTCTTCTGTATTTGTTAACATGTAGCCTACAGAAAAATGAACTACTCCATCTCCCCTCGTGGATTTCTTGCCATCCCCTCTGTAACTTTAATTTGGACAAATCTCTGAATGTGTGCTTGGTGCCTTTCCTGCACCACTTTTTGTACCTGTTGAAATTCTGCTTGTTCTTCAGGGCCAACCTCTAATGTCAGTTTCGTTGTTGTGTATTCCCTAATACCTTGATTTGGATAACATCTCTACTTCTTTTGAGCCCCGATAACTTTGGACCTCCTTTATGGCACGTAACACATATCTGCCCCCTTATATTATTTCTGTTATGTACGATGGAATATTAACTCCCATGACCACCCTCTTCTGACCCTCTACTCTTTCTTACCCCGTTTATAAGCTCTTTAAGGCAGAGAGTGTCTTGTTAGCATGTCCATTTACACCCTATATCCAGTGAAAATAAGGTGAATACATAACAAATGAGTGAAATCACTGAAAAGGGGTCCAGTTATAAAGGAAGACGCTATATGAATTATTTCTATCATGTGAAATAACGTTAATACTAAGGAGTGTCAAGAGGGAGAATGGATCTGTATATTGGATTATACTTACTGGGTTTCCTTGGAAATAATTTAAGAAATACTGAAAAAAGAAAGTTTCATTTTTGTTTTACTCCAATCTACATAGTTTATATTAAAGGGAGTTTAAAATTTAAATAATTCATTCTAATAGTTAACTATGAAACCTTGGACTTAATTTATATATTGCAAAGAAGACATTAACATTAGGAAATGAGCATACTTTCAGCAAAAGCTGAAAATGATTTGAACATTTTAAATGTAAGAAAGTAAGTTGTTGTAAATACATTTTGATCAGTTGTTTGAATTCTTTTATTTTTTTCATTAATTTTAATTTCTTTGGCTTTCAATAGTGGAAAACCCATTAGAGCAGAATTAGGTAAAACCTTCCTGACAATTTCTAAAAGATGATGATTCTGAACTTCATTCAAGCCTTGTCTTCTATTCCTCTTTGTAATCTGTGTATAGAGAATTTGGAGTCCATCTTGATAAGCTGGTAGGTTTAGTTAAGAAGTATTCTTCCAGTTTGAACTCATTCCAGTTCCTTGAGACACACATGGTTGGAGTGTGTGTGTGTGTGTGTGTGTGTGTGTGTGTGTGTGTCTGTGTGTGTGTATGCAGAACGGTGGAGTACAAGATTCTTGAAAGAAGGGACTGTTGTCTTGTTCCTTGTAGTATCCCAAGCATTTAGCGTGATATCTGGCGTCTTGTAACCCTGAATAAATATTTGTGAATGACAGAATATGTGTCACTTAGAAATTCAGAATTTAATTTTTTTAGTTAGAAATGGGTAATCATATCTGAAAATACAGGTGAGGTCTCTGGCATTCAGCAAGTATTTATGAGTATCTGCTATATTCAACTTTTTGTTGAATGGGATAAGACAGCAGTCACAAAAAGTGTATATTGAAGTGTTTACCCAAAAAATGGCATGAGGTCTGAATTTGTTTCAAAATGAAGTAGAGATGCAATAAGACCGGACTATGAGTTGATCACTGTTGAAACTGTGGAGTTTTATTGTACTAGTCTCTCTGCATTTATATATGTTTGAAATTTTCAATAATAATAAGCTTTTAAAATGTTCCTGCTTGTGAACTTGGAGTCAGAAAACTGATTCTTACCCTGATTCCTCTACTTACTATTTAATGGTTGAGTGACCTAGGGTAAATTCCTCATGTCTCTTGGCTGTCATATCCCCATGATAAAATAGAAATTACTACTGCTCTCTAGACCTTAGTGGTTTACTCTGATCAAATGAAATCATGTATACAAAGATCCAATATTAAACAAATATAAGGTATTATTAACAAAATGAATTCCTACTCTTAAGTAGTTTATAATTTCCTGGAAGAAACTGACATATACACAGATATCTGTATTACTGATTGGTAGCACTTTCATTCCAGCTCACATTGTGAAAGTATGAATGGAGCTAGGTATTTCTGAAAAGATGTGTATTGAGTTTATAATAATCAAGGTAAAACATAATCTTTCATTTGGGTACTAGAAATTGGTGTCAGGTTTACCCAGTGCTCTATCCTGCTTATTAATGGATTTATTGTGGGAGGGTCTGTGGACCAAATGTTTCTGATTTGGAGCTTGATGATTTCTTTTGTATTTCACTATTCAAATTAACCCAAAGAGGAGTTGGATTCTTTGCTTTTTTTTGTCTTTCTTTTTTCTAAATTTCAAAATCTCAAACAGAATTATTCATTTTTATGTCACAAATTGGAATTTCTGCTTGTTTATTTTCTGAGGCATGACTGTCCTATGACTTTTAAAATTTTGTTCTCTGTCTTCTGTGTTTAAATCATTAAGAGTTCTATTCACAGCAAAAAGCAGTTCTCTTTTAGGGGCACTAATCTTCAGTCGATTTTCTTTTTCTTTTTTTTCCTTTGCTTCTTTTTATTGCAAAGTAATCTCATAATTTCTGTGGTAGGTATTCCTAATGATTAGAACAAACATTTATTTTTTTAAAAATACTTTTATGTTTAGAAGGTACAAAGTATAAAGTTAGGAACATTAACACTCATACTTTTCCAGCAGCTGAACAAGAGAAACAAAAGCACTTTGGGAGGCTGGGGCGGGAAGATCGCTTGAGCCTAGAAGTTAGAGACCGGCCTGGGCAACACAGGGAGACCCTGTTTCTACAAAGAATAAAAACTTTTTTTCTGAAAAAAGATGTCTTTGCATTTCAAGGGTAGACTTTTAAACTTCAGTTTAAAAGTTTAGTTTACTCTGACCAGTACATTTTAAAACTTTTTAGGAGAATCCAAGAGACTGTCCGAGTGGTTTGAAGTTGGGAGTTTTAGATGATACAGTATACATTTCACCCATGTAGAATCCCTTAAAGAAGTTATTAAATAACCTTGGGTAAAAATGGGATATTTTCTTGTGAACTATGAGAAACCAAGAGACAGATTTGGAGATTGGGCTAGAAGGAACTCGCAGTGCTGATCAGAATGAGATACATTTAAATTATATTAAGTTCCCTGGAACTGGGAGAACATACCTTCTTTGAAATAACGCATTTTTTGTTTTACATATTAAGAAACAAAAGATTTCTGCTAATTCTTAAAAATTATCTTAAACTCATGGAACTTAATAAGTGGCTATTTAACTTCTAACTAATTAGACTAGAAGTGATGCCACTTGGGTTCTCAGCTAAAGTTTTGTGAAAGGAAGAAGTCTGTTTCACAGACATTACTCCTCAAGTGTTGATTGACTCAAGGTGATGGAACTGATTTCAAGAAGAACTGTATGAATGTGACTGACCAGGTGGTACCAGTCCAATCCTAGAGAAACTAGACTTTTAAGATGAGTCAAGAGAAGCATCTTTGTTTAGGAAAGATGGTATAGGTTTTTTTCACTTTACTTTAGGTGATAAAATTAAGAGGTAAATCTATCATTAGCAAATAGAAAATGGTCTAGAGATGTATTTAAGTATCTGAAAGGGCAACATGCTCATTAAAAGAAGAGAAGATGGCAGAATATGAGCTAAGTTGAGGTAGCAGTAAGAGAGAAAATAGAAAAGACAGTGCGAGAAGTTGGGATAGCAAGTAGATGTGAAGTTTCTTGATAAACTGCAAAATCTGAATCCTGGTGATCTGAAAATAGATGAATAATCTGGCATATTTAGAAAACCCTCAAACCAGTGCTTATGGAATGAGTAAACTCAGAGTATCATTCTTACAATTCCACAAAAATAAAATGGCGTCACTATCTGCTTTTTCTTGGGCACCTTATTTTAACCGTTTTTGCATTGCCCCATGTGCCTAGCACTGAAGTATCTGTTGAATGTTGGTATGAATTAATGTTGAATGCCAGCTTCCCATTAGAATATTAGTTCCCTGAGGGCAAGACTTTTTGTTTTGCTCACTGCATTATCCCCAGCATCCAGAATAGTGCCTGGTAAATATCAGTTGAGTAAATGACTGAGTGAATAAATAGCTAAGCCATGACTAAAGATTACTCTTTTCACAGTAACTTTATTGACAGTAAAATGTAAATTAACACTATATTTTATTAGATATTTTATTTTTCTGTTCACTCAGTATTGCATTTAAAACTCTTCAGGATTATACAGTCTCTAATAATTATGGCAGTAAATTGGATCCTGACTTAAGAATTAGGAGTTATTTAATAATGTAATGATTAGCAAGTAGATTGGACACTGAGATAGATCCCTTCTAAGCTAATTCTTCCACTGCTGTTTTTGTTAAATTATGAAAATAATTTTAAGCCAATAAAATTAAGTGATATTTTAATGATACTTTAAATCATCATATCAATTTTTGCAAATTCAATTTAGATGTTTTGATGGAAATTGTGAACATGTTTTAAGATGCTCTGGGCTGTGACTGTTCATTTTTGTTTTACTCCAAAATGAGTCTAAAGAGCCTTATATAAATGGCTGTAGCCATCCTTATAAGTAGGGATGCCCAGGTAATATGTATGTCACATTAAAATATTGGCATACATTCCCCTAAAGAGCCTTGTGTAAATGGCTATAGCTGCCTTTACAAGCAGTGGGGCCCAAGTGGCCAGTCCCATGATGAACCTTGTCCCATTGTTCCTGTTCGGGGCTACCATTCCAAGCACCTTCCTCCTCTGCTTAGAATGGTTGACTGTGATCACCTAATAGTTTGTGACATCACTGATAATACTAATATATTACATAGCAATAAACTAATTATATATATATAAAACATAATTTACATGTTATATATAGTAATATAGGAAAAGATAGAGAAGGAAGGAAGAGGGGGAGGGAGTAATAGACTAGAAAAGAAAAAAAATATGATGTTCCCAGTCAGTTGTCAGATATGTTGCAAGGAAGTTGTTAATAAAGTAAGAGTACCAAAATCTGCAGGGGAGGAGAGTTATTTGCAGTTTTTTGTTTAAAATAATTACATTTTTAAAGCAATTTTTCTGGTTAATATTGCTATGTAGTAAATTACTCTAACATGTAGGGTCTTAAAACAACCGTTATCTTATGTTCACGGATTTAGTGGATGGGGAATTTAGACAGAGCACAGTGGGAATGGCATATCTCTGTTCCAAGATGTCTGGGACATCAGCTGGAAATTACTCAACAGCTGGGAGTTTGATTAATCTAGTTGTCTTCACTTTCAAGTCTGCTGGTTCATGCAAGTTGGTTGGTGTAGGCTGGGATCTGAGCTCGGGTTTTTGAGCAGAGCACCTACACTGACCTACGCCATGTGACCTGGGCTTCCTTTCAGCGTCAAAGCTTCAGAATAGTTGAACTTACTCTAAAAGTTGGTGTTCCTGAAAACAAGCGGTGTTAATCATGCTACATTTTGTTGGTGCTTCTGTTTATGGGCTCCATAAATGTAGATAATATGCTGTTGTTCTAGTTCTTGATACTTAAACTTCAGATAGTATCTATTGACTTTCTACTCTGAAAAATGAGGGTTTAGCTTGTTAATACTACTGTGTATTTCCTTCACTTTCTGTGAGATAGGGATATTTTTATTTCATATAATAATTTTAAATAATATCCCTAAACTTCAATTTTTTTGTTCTTTCACTTTGGGCAGTATCTCTTGATTCTCCATTTAGTAAGAGGAGAATATTTTATCCCCCTAACCTTTCTTCCACCTATGTTCTCCCTTAAACATCACAATTTCTGTCAGCTACTTTGCTAAAATTGTTTATTTGCATTCTGTTCTGCACTGCAACAGAGGCTTCCTTGCTTTTTCTAAAGGTTGACCCCTACAAGTCGAACATTGGTAAACAGTTCTTATATTCTTCTAACTATATAGAGAGAATTAAGTGCTAGGCCAAATACTCAGCCTTTATGTTTCCTTCTCTCCAGGTTCAACATTATAACCCTATGAAGATGATGGAGTCCTTCTGTCTTAAAAACAGACATCTGGATTCTCTTTTCTTATTCTGCACCACTTGTTTAAAATATGCCCTATTTTAAGTGTACTTCTTATTCAGGCCATGACTTTCTTGTATTATTTTGTTTTTCCTGGAGTTTCTAATTGCCTTTTTATTTTTTCTTGCCATGTTTGCCTTTATCACAAACTGTGTTCTCCAGAAATAGTATATGTCTACATATGATGGGTTTCCCCCCTGCCATTTAATTTGCTGGGCACTCTCTGGAATCTTTCTAAGTGCACATTTGCTCTGTTTTATTTTTTTTAATAGCTTTTTCCTTATCATTTGTTCTGTCCTCTTTCTGAGGTTCTTCTGTTAGTCAGATATTTGATCTTGCAGTTGGGATCTCTGTGTATCTTCTTTTAATCTGTTTTCTAATGAATCTCTTCCCTCTGGTTTTTGCTTTGTGTTCTAAAGAAATTTCTGTATTATTTTCCAAATGTCTACTGAATTTACTCTTGGCAATTAATATTTTTAACTTCAAAACATCATTTTTTGTTCTCTGCTTGTTGTTGCTTTTTAAAACATCCTCCTCCGGTTTTCTGTACTATTTGTTTGAATTGCTGTGAATTTTTTTAAAGTCCTCCACATTATCTCTGTTCTGTCAGTGTTTAGTTTTTTTTTGTTTTTCCTGCTGCTGGATTTTTAAAATGACCGGTGATCTTTGAATATCCTTTGGCTTTTTTAAAATCCAAAAAGCTAAAGGTATAATTTTTATACAGTAAAATACACCCATTTTAAGTGTGTGCTTTATGAGTTTTGACAAATATATTCACCTACTCACCACCATCACAATCAATATCTAAAATACTCCCAGTATCCCACAGGGCCCTTTACAGTCAATCCCCTTCCTCTCTCAGGACCCCTGGGAACCTAATCTTCTTTCTGTCATTATAGGTTATATTTTTGCTTTCTAGAATTTCTTATACACAGTATCAAAGAGTATTATGTTCTGTTATATCTGGCTTTCAGGGATAGTGTTTTTGAGATTCACTTATGTTGTTGACTGTTTGAGTAGTTCATTTTCCATCATAGGGATTTACCACAATTTGTTTATTCTTTTACCTGCGATGGTCATTTATGTTGTCTCCAGTTTGGGGCTGTTATGAATACTGCTGTTGTGAATATTTGTGTGCAGGTCTTTGTATTGATATGGCATATGCTTCATTTGTATGGGAAATACCTATAGGTAGATTGCTGACAAGTATAGTAATTGTGTATTTAATTTTTAAAAAATTGTCAAACTTCTCCAAACTGGTTGTTCTATTTCCAGTGCCAGTGTATAAAGGTTTCATTTGATATGCATCCTCCCGAACACCTGATATTGTCAATCTTTTTAATTTTAGTCATTCTATAGTGGGTGTGAACTAATAACACATTGTGGTTTTAATTTGCATTTACTTGATGACTAATGTTGTTGGATATCTTTTCATTTGGTTATTGACCATTCTGATACCTTCTATTGGGAGATTTCTATTCAAATTGATCATTTTTAAAAACTCAGTTATCTTATTGTATTGTGAGAGTTCTTTATATATTCCGGAGCAGTCTTTTGTCAGCTACATGTATTGCAAATATTTTCTTCAGGTCTATGGCTTGCCTTTTCATTTTCTAAATGCTTTATGTCAAACAGAAGATTTTAATCAAAGTCCAATTTATCATTTTTTTCTTTGAAAGTTTATACTTTTTGTGTCCTATCTAAGAAATATTTGTTTACCTCCAGGGCATACAGGATTTTTCCTGTGTTTTCCTCTAGAATTTTATAGTTTTTGTTTTAATGTTAGATGTGTGATGCAGTCAAGTTAAGTCTTTGTGTGTAGCTTGAGGTAAGAATTTGGGTTCATTTTTCCTGTATGGATATCCAGCTATTTCAACACCATTTATTGAAAATACTATGCTTTCTTCATTTTGAAATACCTTGGCAGCTTTGCTAAACATTAGTTGAGCATATACATTTGGGCCTATTTTGAGACTCTTTGTTCTTTTCCATTGATCTATATATCTGTCCTTTTGCCAATGTAATATTTTAATTACTATAATGTATAGGTCTTAAGCAGGTAGTATAAATTTTCCAACTTTGTTCTTGTTTTTCAAAATTGTTGTTGCTCTTGTTCTTTTGCATTTTCATATAAATTTTAGAGTCAGCTTGTTAGTTAACACAAAAATTTTCCTGATATTTGATTGGAATAGCATTTAATCTCTATTAATTAGGGTGAGGACATAAATATTGATACTATGACTTATGATCATGAACATGGTATATTTCTTTATTTATTTAGGTCTTTAATTTCTCTCATCAGAGTTTTTTGGTTTTCTTTTGAGATGGAGTCTTGCTGTGTCTCCAGGCTGGAGTGCAGTGGTGTGATCTTGGCTCACTGCAAACTCTGCCTCCTAGGTTCAAGCGATTCCCCTGCCTCAGCCTCCTGAGTAGCTGGGACTACAGGCGTGAGCCACCAGGCCTGGGTAATTTTTTGTATTTAGTAGAGTTGGGGTTTCACCATGTTGGCCAGGATGGCCTCGATCTCCTGACCTCAGGTGATCCACCCACCTTGGCCTCCCAAAGTGCTGGGATTACAGATGTGAGCCTTTATCAGAGTTTTATAGCTTTTAGTGTAATGGTCTTGCTTGCATTTTATTAAATGTATCTCTTTGCATTTAATGTTTTTGGATGTTATTGTAAAAGGCTTGTTTTTTCTTTTTAAATGTTTATCATTGAGAGCTATAGTCTTTATTGTATATTGACCTTGTATCTTGTGATCTGAAAAACTTTCTTATTATTCTGGTAGCTTCTTTGTAAATTTTAGTTTCTTACATATACAGATACATCATCTGAGAATAGACAGTTGTACTTTCCCCCCTACATATATGTCTTTTGTTTATTTTCCTTTATTTTTTGCCCTGGCTAGAACCTTTGGTATAATGGTAAATAAAAGTGGTGAGAGCAGATGTTTTTGCCTTGTTCCCAATAATAAGGAGAAAACTATTCAGACTTTTGCCCTAAAGTGTGATGTTAGCTCTAAGTGTTCTTAGGTGTCCTTTATCAGGTTGATGAAATTATCTTATATTCCTAGTTTGCTTAGAGAGTTTTTCACGATTGGGTACTGAATTTTATCAATGTTTTTTCTGAATAATTGAATTGATTATATGGTTTTTTTAAAACTCTGTTATGCTGTGAATTATACTGATTGAATTTTGGAAGTTAAACCAAACTCACATTCCTGGGATAAACTACTTGGTCATGATGTAACCTTTTTATATATTGCTAAAATTTTGTTAAGAATCTTCATTAATGATATTGGTCTATATGTATTTTTTTATAATGACTCTGATTTTTGTTTTGAGGTAATGCTAGCTTCATAAAATAAGGTGAGAAGTGTTTCTACCTCCTGTATTTTCTGAAAGATTTTGTGTAGGGTTGACATTGTTTCTTTTTTACACATTTAATAGAATTTACTAATAAAGTTATCTGGGTCTAGCATTTATTTTTGAGTAGGTTATTAACTACAAATTCTATTTTCTTAATAGATATGAGACCTTATAGGTTAGAGCACTTTTTATAATTTGTATTTTTCAAATAATTTGTCTGTTCTAGGGGTTTTTTTTTTTTTTTGGAGGGGTAGTTTATTGATATAGATTCTTTATTCCCTTATCTTTTTTTTTTTTTTTTTTTTTTTGAGACAGAGTCTTGCTCCGTTGCACAGGCTGGAGTGCAGTGGCATGATCTTGGCTTACTGCAACCTCCGCCTGCCAGGTTCAAGCAATTCTCCTGCCTTAGCCTCCCAAGTAGCTGGGATGCCAGGTGCACCCCACCATGCCCAGCTAATTTTTTGTATTTTTAGTAGAGACAGGGTTTCACCGTCCTGGCCAGGCTGGTCTTGAACTCCTAACCTCGTGATCCACCCACCTCACTCTCCCAAAGTGCTGGGATTACAGGCGTGAGCCACCATGCTGGTCTATTCCCATATCTTTTTTAATATCTGTAGAATCTGTAGTGATGTCCACTCTTTCATTCCTGATATTGCTAATTTTTATGTTTCCTTTTTTTATCTTGAAATAATAGAGTTTTGTCAGTTTTATTGATGATAACCCAGTTTATTGTTTTATTAACTTTCACTTCTGTTTGTAGTCTCTTGATAATTTACTTTTGTCGTTATTTTCCTACTTACGTTGGGTTTAATTTGTTCTTAGTTTTAGCTTCTTAAAATAGAAGCTTAGATCTTCTAATATAAGCATCTTCCCATGAATTTGAATATGTTGTGGCTTCATTTTCTTTCAGTTCAGGTTATTTTAAGCCATTTTTAGTTATTTCTTCTTTAATCCATGGATTTTTAAATTTCTAAACATGTAAGAGATTTTTCGAATATCTTTCTGTCAAATTCTGTTGTGATCAGAGAACAATTCTGTATGATTTTAATACTTTTTAAAGTTAGTAAGATTTGCTT
Source organism: Plecturocebus donacophilus (assembly GCA_004027715.1). NCBI lineage: Eukaryota > Metazoa > Chordata > Mammalia > Primates > Pitheciidae > Plecturocebus > Plecturocebus donacophilus. Next base: position 44,762 of record PVKP010005821.1, read on the forward strand.
TGGTCTGACATATAGCTTATCTTGGTACTTGTTCCATTTGATTCTTTTTTTATATTTCCCATTTTCTCCTCATTTTGCCCATGTTTTCCTTTAAGGCCTTGGGAATTTTTGTAGTATTTATAATAGTTTGTTTAATTTCTTTGCTATTCCATAAGTTCTGTCATTTCTGAGTCTATTTCTATTGACTGATGTTTATGGGTCATATTCTATATGTCTGCATGTCTAATAATGTCTTACTAGATGCCAAACATTGTGACTATTACATTATCAACTGCTGGATTTTGTTCTGTTCCTTTAAAGAGAATTGCATTTTGTTCTGACAGGGAGTAGTTACTTGTAGGTCAGTTTTATACTTACAAGGCTTATTTTTAGTTTGTCTCTTTTGTTGTTGGGGAAAGGATCTAGTGTATGTAGGCTTTGCTTCAAGGCTAGTTTAGCCCTGCTAAGACATTACTCTTTTGTAGTCTCTCCTTTTCAGCTGTTAAAAAGTTTGAAAATTTTCCTGCCCTCCATAAGCTCTGGAATCAGTCATCTTACAACTCCTTGGTGATCTTTGCTCAGAAGCTGTCCTTTGCCTGACTTCTTGCAGTTCCACATGTGTAGCTTAATATTCAGCCAGGGGCTCAATAAACCCCATGTAGATTTCTGGGAGCTCTTCCTCAGTACCGTGTCTCGCAAATTTTAGCCACTTTGGCCTCCTTGTCTTCTCAACTCTGATTTCTGCCTGCTCAGCTGGGCAAGACTACAGAACTCTGAGTTTCCTCCCTGCGCCTGTGGTATGGAAATTGCCTCCAGACAGAAAGCTAGGGCAATCTAGGGCTCACCTCATTTGTTTCCCATCTCTCAGGGATCACAGTCCTGTACTGCCTATAGTCCAGTATCAAAAACAGCTGTTTCATATGTTTATCTAGTTTCTAGTTGTTTCTGGCTGGTAAGAAGTCTGGACCTTCTTGCTTCCTTACCGCCTTGTATGTCCATTAGTTTTTATAAAGATGGGTTAACTAGGAAGACTTCAAATAGAATCTTTCCCTCCCTGCTAGCTCTCATTTCTGAGTAAAATTTTTGGGAGACTTGTTTGGCATAGGAATCTTGGGGTGGGAGTATGCTTCGCAGGCTTTACTTTTGGGTGACTGGAAAAAACAGCTGTCAGGATGTGGAAAAACTCTCAAATGTCAACAAGAAAGGGTTTACACCAAGATCTTAGGTACGGGGATTGCGATGGGAATGCTAACTGGTGCAATTATCCTATATACAGACATTCAGTTGACTCCCTTGAATGTGGGAGGTGGCTGCCCTTCTTCCTCCCTTTTTCCATTGTACCTATTGACTCGTAGTCCAGCTTCTGCTTCCTCCACAGTGCTCTCATAGCTTCTTTAAGGGCCATGGCCTCCCTTCAGTAAAAATATTTGAGCGTGTCACTGATATTCACTGAATTATAAAAATTATGCACATATACAGATATATTATTATATATTTAATAAAAATAATGATTTTGAGATGAAGAGGTATAAAATACCTACAAATAGAAGATATTTTCTTAATACATCTCCTTATTATATGTTCTTCACTTTGGAGACCACTGTCTATTTGGTGACTTCCTCCATCACCATATTTCTGTTTATTTTCAGTCACCCAGCAAATTTACTAAATGTTCATCTTTTTGTGTATGTGGGACACCCTTTTGTAATTATAGGTTTATTTCTTCTACTAAGAAAGAATGGAGGCAAATATACGTAATGGGTCCACCAGTTTGAACTGGAAGCCTATCTGATACGTTTCTTAAAATAAATCTTCGAATAATTAAAATGTCTTTTTTTTGTTTTTTTTTTTTTCAATTCATTTGGCTTTCCTGGTTGGGAGCAGAAGGACTGCAGCTCAAGAATTGCTTATTACCTGCAGGAAGATTTTGTTATGCAGCAGTCCTTAAATTTGGGTAATGTCAAAGGGCTTGTGAACCAAGGAAGTTGTCTGCAAATTTCACCAGAAGCAAAGAAGTTTAAGAACAGCTGCTCTGGGATCACATGAGATATACTTTTCCCCTATTTATTCCACATACCTTAATTGTGAGGACAGTATAACCATCTGGAGAGGATCCATAATTGTAGAAAGAACATTGTTTCATTCTTCCATTGCTGATTGCACCTGGCTATCTAAATTCATTGTCATCTTCTAGGTTTTCATACTGTTGATGTACCATCCCTGAAACCAATAGCTGATATAAATTGTAACATAATAAAGCTAGTTTGACATCATATTGGGAATGTTAGCCAATTGATTTATCTTAAGGGAAACAAACTGAAAAAATAAGCCCACTATGAATTAATTCTTTGCAGGAATTTCCCATGTCTGATTATTTAAAAGAATAAATTCTGCATGCAAATGGATCATTACAAGCTTAATTGAAGCTTTCAGGATACTCAAGTTTACTCACTGTGGTGTATTTTTGATGGAGACAGGAAGTGAAAAAAGCAAGGTCTATGAGACTTTTTTTTCCTGTGAAGTCTCAGCCAGTCTTTTAATGTTTCTCATTGAGAAGCTTTGGTCGGGAGGGTAAATGACTCAAGGTATCTATTGCTGCTTAGCTGTTTTTAAAGGGGCATTTCCCCCAACGTTCCTCCCCTCCCCAAAATAGCTAATTATGTACTGGAAGTTTCAATACATTGTTCACAGTTTGTGAAGTCAGCATATTTCTGGAAGCTCACTGTGAATGTAATTCTTAACTGTACAAATGCTTTTGTTTCTCCATCTCTGCAGCTAGCTCTGTACTGTAAGGACACAATTCTATCGCTATTTTTTCCCTCACATTTGATGTGGTAGTTTGCATACAGCTGCAGAGTAGACAGTTACCTTTGAAAGGAACATTTGGCTGCTCTAATTTGATTAAAGAAAACCACCTCAATCATTTCTAGACTGAGAACGTTTTCATTTTAACTTGGCAGTAGGAGTTGGGAATGTACTCACTGCACTTAGATATGTGGGGGAGCACTTAGGGAACAAAACCAACTGCTTTAATGAAGAAAGCTTTGGTGCATTTCATTTGAAGCAAGCAGTATGATTCCCTGTTTCCCTCTCAAATTTTCTACAACCTTGATTTTCACCTCCATCATCTTTTCATGGTTTTTTACTTTGTAATTCCAGTAAATGAATTCTGGCAGGAATAGATTGCTACCCTAAAGTGATTTGTGATTTAAAGGACTTTGGGGTCCTTAAAAATTATCCCATTTTACATAGAAATAAAATCCCAAATCACGAATTACTATGAATTGCATGTTTTTTTGGTTTTTGTTTTTTGTTTTGGCCACTGTTGGGAAAGACAAAAAAAGTTTTTAGATCATGGGTATACAGACCAAGATTGGGAATTTATTTGTAACTTGCATAGAAGAAAATTGATCCTTGGTCAGAAGACTGCAGCCCTAGTACTAGGCAGTCAACTCACATATATGGCCTTTATTTCTGACATAGAAGAAGGTCTGATCACCCAGTTAATAGGACAATTAAAAATATATTCCGGTGATTGTGAATTGGCATCAACTTTATACATATGTTATTAGATGTTATTGAGCAGTGGTTGATGTCTGTAGGTAAGCCATGAATAAATTTATGAACCACAGCTCAGTAATTCAATATATGATATTCTTGTGAAAGGTACTGTGCTGTCATGTTAAAAAGTTTGATTGTGGGTTGGGCACAGTGGCTCATGTGTATAAGCCGAGCACTTTGGGAGGCTGAGGTGGGAGGATTCCTTGGGCCAGGAGTTTAAAACCAGTCTAGGCAACATAGTGAGGTCCCATTTCTGCAAAAAAAAATTTCCTAAAAATTAGCCAGCTATAGTGGCACTCACATGTGGTTCCAGCTACTCTGGAGACTGAGGTGGGTAGATCAAGGCTTGAGGCTAGGAGTGTGAGGCTGCAGTGAGCCATGATCACACCACTGCACTCCAACCTGGGAGACAGAGCAAGACCCTGTCTCTTAAAAAAAAATGGAGTGTGAAAATTTAAATTAAAAGTTTGAGGCTACACATGGGGCCTCAGAAATAACAAACACTATTACTTATTGATCATTTGATATTATTGGTTACCTGAGAGAGGAGGTCAAATGTGGGTTCATGTTCCTGTTCTGCCACATGGCTGTGTGTCTTAACCCCATTATGCTTCATATGTCTAAGCTTCAGTTTCTTCATTTGTAAAATTAGGACGCATATTAATGTCTGTGATGTTATGTATTGTATAAGTCATTGATGTCTGTGACGTTAGGTATCGTATAAGTGCTTGTTACTTGGCAAATACTTAGTTGCCTTAATTCTTCTTCTCCTTCAGAATATTTTGAAGGAGGGTGGTTTTGTTCATAGGATTGGTGGCTGAACTTCACAAAATCCTCTTCAAATTCTAATATTATGTGCATCTTTCATTCTCTTGGACAAAATGATTAGTAAGTCCATTAGGAATTTCTCAAGTCTGTCTAGTTTTTCCCTGGGTAAGCATGACATTATATCAGGTAGTAGTTGCAAGGACAAGGCATGGGTACTGTGGACATAGGAGCTGTTCAGTACATGTTTGCTATTACATAGAGTTACATTGTCATCTTGAATGCTGCCTTCTGCCATCTTCAGGTGCTAGAATTATTTCCACATTTAATCTCAAGACTGTTTACTTGAACTCACCCTAGTTTGTTCTTCCTTCTGAGAGTCAGAGGCCAAGAAATAACCTTCTCATTTTGTTTTTACACACAGTAGGGAGAGCATAAATATTTTTAGCCGCGTGTCTCAGTGTACAAGGATAGTGAAGGGACTAAAAAGATGATTGCCTAAAGTCCCCTGCTACACTGGGGTTTGAGCACTCAGGATTTCTAGTAGATACAACATTGTAACTGTAGTTGAATCCCAGGTTAGTTCACAGTGCTTATTTATATAGCTGAAAAATGAGTAAAATACTGCAGAAAGCAATGCTGGAGAACTGTGGAAATTCTATAAGAAAATGCTAGGTACTGATTATTTATGTTACTTCAAATTTTCTTTCTCGCAATAAAGTATTATTGTGATATTTCTTCTGTATAATTGCCTTTTTTGAAATATAGTTTTATATAGCCCAGTACTACTGAATTCTGCCCATCTACTTACTATTATTGTTTATCTTCTTATGTCATTTTCAACCTGTATGACAACTTAAACATTCAAACCCAGTAAAATTATTGTATGTTTCTAATAAAATGCATAGAAGCTACCCTGAGACTGAAGTTTTGTTTTTTTAAAAAATATGTAATGAATTCATCACTTCTTTTTGGCATGACAGTTGTCTACTTCTTATGGGCTGTTAATGTAATTACGCTCACAGCAGCAGTGAGGAGACTGGGGGAGAATTGTTATTCCCACCTTGCTGATAAAGAAACAGACAATGGAGAATGGAAATGACTTGCTCAAGGTCAGCTGTCTGCTGGCAGAGTCAGGACTAGACCACAAGCCTTTTGACTTCAGCGTGTTATTTCCCCTGTTATATAGCTTTTCTATCTAATATTACAAGTGTTTCAGTCATACAAAGATCATTTGGATTTGACTATTTTGGTCAGACCTGTTTGGCAAATTAAATGCACATAAACTGCATGCTGACAAAGGCATGATGATTATTTGAAGAGGAAACTATCTTGACTTCTCTTACGGGAAACTAGAGGTACAATGGCTTAATTCTGACAGACAGTAAATGCCATACACACACACACACACACACACACACACACACACACACACACGCACGCATATATATACATACACACATATTTTTTAACCAACTTATTTTCATAGCCGTATCTAGAGACCAGCATATAGAATTGAGGATGTTAAGTAGTGTTATTTGTTAGAGTTCGTGCTGCTTCTCAACTTGGCGGCAGTTAGCTTTCCATAACCTACCCTAGGTTACTGAGAAAAGGATGGGAGAGTAGCAGGTCAAAGGAAGTACTCTTACCTTTGAATCTGGCACCAGAAGTGCTGACGAGGATGTTGCATATGCTCACGATGACTCAGCACTTCCTGGTTTCTCTTTGCAGCCACACACTCTGGCTAATGATACCGAGTGACCTTGGTTCAAACTGTGAGTTTCAGGGAACCTTTGGTTTCTTCATCATCAAAAATTTGCAGTCATTCCTTCCTTTCGATTTTTAATTAATTAACGGCACTAGGTATGAACCATATTTCACACTGGATTAGATCGTTTTTGTTCTTAAGATATTCACAATCTAAGGAAGTAGCTTTGACCCTGGACTATAAATAAATATACCCTTACCTCTCAAGTTAGAGCAGTCCTGCTATAATTCATTTGGTCTTTTATTGTTTCTGTGCAAACTAATAAGTAGGGCAGGAGTGGAAGGAAATGGAGTTCAAACGTCAGTTGCACTGTGTTTGCAGCTTTGGTTTTAGGAAAGGCTTAGTGACCAATGAGGCCAAGTTAGGGAAGGGAATTGTGGGTCTGCCCGTTTAGTCCCTCATCACTTTCTGCATGGTCCAGAATAGGTCTACCATGAGTGAAACCAGATTGTTGTTATTAATTAGTTTTATATTTAGGACCAGCCACAATTTTTAGACTCTAAGATTATTGAGTACATTTGGAGATGAAATTTTTCAGAAAACTTGAAAATTCCAGGAAACCTTGAAACTTTTTAAGCCTGAGTTTTCCTGGTCTGTTGAGAGTTTCTCCATGTTGACAACCAATTTGTTTTAAAAGTTATGAAACCATTTAAAAACTGTTTTATAGATTATCCAGATATATTTCTTTAGAAATATATTTTTTTTATTAAAGGAAGTCTTAAACCAGTAGGGGGGCGGGTATGCAGTGAAGGAAATAGCTATAGTATAGCAAAAATATGCCTATATTTAAAATACAAATATTTATTATGAAATGTGTTTATGTGTTTTCATCTTTACAGAGGCCTCTAAATAGCCAGGATTTCTGGCCCTTTAACTGCTTCCAAATAAGCAAAAGTAAAAATTCCTACAGAAAACATAGCCCTGACCTTTTTGCACATGTAATCCAAACAAAAAGTTAGCTTTGAAGTGGAGTCTTGTTACATAATCATACTGAAAATATGCAGTAATATGTATTCCTTTGAATGTCTTTCATTCAGAAACATATTTTTGTTTATTTGACTGTCCTCACAGCTGAAAATGGGTTATGTTCTGGTTGTTCATCTAACCACCCTACCTCAAAATACTTGAGAAATCACGTGAAGAGTTTCATTCCAAAGCATACAATTTTCAGAAGGGCTCAGGACATTGGAAAATTGAACATTGGCTTTAACCCCATTGATGGTTAAAGTAAATAGCAAATAAAGCAAGAAGATAAACAATTTACAAACACAGTTTTTACTAGGCAGGATACCTGTCCAATTAAGAGTGAATTATTTTAAGTAGCATTTACTTTATAGAAGGCACTTGAAGTGAATCATTTGTTTCAGACTTGACTGTAACATTTCTACCAAACTGTTTGGCCAACTATACCTTAGGGTATCAGGCATTCTGAATGTGAGAATACTGGCCAATATAGGCAAAAGCAAAGAAAACTCTCTTTTCTTGTGTGTTCTCTGAGATGATGCTGCAGAAACCTGAGAACTGGGAGCACATGCTTGAGACTGCTAGCTTCTGATGCTGCCCTACAGCAGATGCATTTTAGTCATCTGCTGATTTAATGGGCATTCTTTGTATTGAGCAATAGCAGGTGATTCTACTTAACTCTCACTAAACATAAAGAAGAAAAATACCATATGAGGTTTCTAGTTTTTTTTTTCTTTTTAATTTACAGGGGAGTTTTCTGTTAACTTGCATAATTGAGAAATAGAGCACTCCAGTTAATAAGAAAGCTTAGTAATTAGAAAGTTGCTGTCTCTTCTGAGTCCCCTTTTCAAAGGATTCGAATGTGATAAAATACACTTAACACTAAAACTCATCATTTAACCTTTGTTGAGTATTAAAAAAATACCTAAAGATATATTCTTTATTTTACTCTAATAAAACGGTAGTTATGATGAATGTTGCCTATGCTTGCTACTAGAGAATTATAGTTAATACAATTTTCACTTGGTTATAACGTTTGGCTATTCATCATGATAGGTAAGAGAAGGCCTTGGGTCGTGTCTGTTGGAAACACAAAGTCAACTGCTGAATGGTTCTTCGGTTAGGTATAAAATTTCACTTTTTAAATTTATTTATGGAGGGAAAGGTTGAGATAGTACTAGTGAAAGGCAAGCAAGAAGTTTAGATGGAGAATAAAATAATGAGAAATAAGAAAAATAATATGTATTTATCTCTATACCTATATATAGTGATATATATCTATATAGAAAGATATAAAGATAAATACATTTTATTTTTAGATAGATATAAATTTATATATATAATTTTACAGATATAGTTATAAGTAGATACATCTGTATAAATGTATATCTATAGATACAAATATATAAATATCTAGATATAGTTATATCTATATATAGATATGTATCTCTCTGTATAGATATAGATCCACTTTCAGAAAGTAGATAAATAGAATAAAAGATGGCTGAATTAGAAGAGATCAAATTAAGAAAACAAATGATTTCTTAAAGTTTTAAAAAATCATGAAAAGGTAAAAATTGATATGGCAAAAACTTCTGGATCTGAGGGGGGTCTCAAGATTAGGGAGAAAGAAGAAATGAAGTTAAGGGGAACAGAGGACAGGTGGTGAACAAACCAAAAACTTCAAGGGAGTGATACAGAATTAAAACGAGCTTAGCTCCAAAATTGGTATAAGCTACGACTTCAGTATGGCTTATCTTAAATTGTTGACTTGTTGCCCAAAACCTAAGTAAATGTGTATTTGTTTGTCCTTTTCGTATTATGTCTCTTATAGAAAACATAAAGTCGATTTATCTTGCATTTATCTAACTTATGGTCTTACAATAGAAAAATATGGATAAAACAGTTGTTATCAAAATGAAGAAATTCAATGAAGCGCAGGTGAAGCCTCACAGCGGATGTTGACTCAATGTGATTTCTGCATAGCGCTCTGAATGTCAAAGTGAAAAAAGAGTTGTTATGCCTGATGTGCTAACAAGAGATTTAAGTCTGTTCCACACTTTGCAAAATTTCTATTGGTTTTTATTGTTGACATTAATATACACCATATCTTTTGCCCATCATCTGGTTATAGAGACATTTTTGTCATAACATGAACTGACTGCTTTAAATGTATAAGTAAGTGGTAATCAATTTACAAAATCAGGTTCTTCATTCCTCCCTGACATCCTGCACTCCTTCCCATCAGGGTCTGCCTCTTACATGTGGACTGTGCATATCCATTTTACATTTAATTACGTCATTTTATAAAGATGCTAATAAAGTGGTAAGTAGTGATAAAGGGATGTAAGTAGTGATAAAGTAAAGGGATAGTGGGGGAAATCATTGACAAAGCCAAAGATCACTTGAGTCTTCCATTGTTTACCTTTTTATAGGGGTGTTTTTGATAGTCCTGGATACAGGCTCAAAATACATTGCAGAATTTTGGAAGAGTTGAGAACATACTTTTCTATATATTCCCAAGTATAGGGGGAAAACCCCCAACTATCTAGGTTTACCACGTTGAGGATTAGACGCATCTATAGACAGTATATTTCAATCATGCTTTTTTCAGGAAGATAGATTTTTTTGAAACTTATTTTATTGTGGTAAAATATATCTAACATAAAATTTACAGTTTTAGTCATTTTTAAATGTATAATTTGGTGACATTAAGTACATTCACATTGTTGAGCAACTATCACTGCTGTCTCTAGAACTTTTTCATCATCTCGAACTGAAATTTTGTACTCACTGAACAATGACTCTTCACTCCCCTTCCCCCACAAGAAGGTTTAAAAATCTTCTTTTAGATTTTTAGAGCCACGGGAAGTGGTAAGGTGTTGGTGGCAAAGTGTGTGGAATGGGCAGATTGCATTATTTTAATAACATTTTAAAATCAGAGGTGAATCAGTTAGTAGTTTATGCCATAGCCAGTAACCTTAGGTTTCAGATTGGAAATAATAGAGACCAATTGAATCTAGCTCAAGAAAGAGGGATTTTATTGTAAGAGGGGAACAAGGTTCATGAGAATCATTACACTTCTGGTCTCCTGGAACAGGAGTTCTGGACAACAGGTGCCTTTGTGGAGTGCTTTAGGATAATTCTTAAATCATTTCAAAGTTTTACTAAGCCTTTTGAAGCCATGTAGGTGTCACTAGTCAGGATAGAACTGCGTGCCAAGACTTCGCAGTAGTTTTTTCTGGTCATGACATCCTTTCCAATTTGAACTATAGCACATCTTCATTATGCTGAGGGAGTTCATGAAGAGCAGTTTTCATGGATGAGCGTTACCAGTCTTGGCCATAGTGACATCTTGAGCTCACTCATTTTGGTGGGAAAGTCATGCTTTCAGAGTGAAAAGTTAGAACTGCATGGCAGAAAATGCATATTTAAACCGTTGAGAAGAAATGCTATATGGTTTTATGATGGCTAGGAGACACCTTGCATATAATTAACTCACAAGCTGATGCTTTTACCAACTAAGCCGCAAAGCAGCATCTCTTTGATCCTGAATGATTTGAGCCACGGGAATTGGCAAGGTGATGGTGGCAAAGTGTGTGGAGTGGGCAGATTACATGAATTCAGCCTCTGACTTGTCCCAAGTCTAGCCATGCCCCTCTTAGTATGCCTACTTTGAGGGCATGGGCTATGTGACCAATTTTCTTTCATCAAGACTTCAAGCTCTTTAAATCAAGAGAGAGAACAATATGTTTACTTAGAAGTTAAGAAATTATAAGCTTTCAAAGTTAATAGGTTATCTAATCTTTCCACTCATTTGTTCAGTCTTTGAACCTAGAATTATACAAACAGTACACGGCCAGTATTTGTCCTCCAAGATCACATTACAGCAGTGGTCTTGAATCAGGGATAAATTTGTTCCCCAAGGGATTTGACAATATTTGGACACATTTTGTTTGTCACAACTGGAAAGGTAGAGATTATAGATATTTCTACTGCTACTACTACCACTAGCATCTAATAGGTAGAGATTACTGATGTTCTTAAATATCCTGCAATGCACAGAAGGGCTCCCCACAACAAATAAAATTCAAAATGTTGATAGTGCTGAGATTCAGAACTCTGCATTGCAAAAAGGCACTAGTTAACAATTTGTAGAAGGCAAAATAAAATAAAGATCTGTGGCATAAACTGGAAAAAACACATGGGCCCAACCATCTAGCATTAACAAGCTATCATTCATATAATTAGAAATGCTCCTAATATTAGTATTTTTCATTACCATCAATGGATAACAAGAGAAAAACCAAGAGTAAGGATAATCTTTTCCTGTAATTGTTTGATTGGGAGCAAGATGAGATGGCTGAAATGGATGGAGTTAAAGACAACTGGAAAATGTGGCATTTCCTTAAGAGTGTGACTCAGAATTAGAATCCATGATGAAGAGTCAAAAGACTGTTGAAAGTTCTGTTGATTTGTTTTGGCTGGCTAAATTTGTGAATTAGTTGTATTTAGACCCTGCTAGGTAATCGGGGGTTTAAAAAAGGAAGCTAACTAGAATGAGGCCTAAGGAATGGGTTGGCTCAGTGACTGGTTCTTATAAGAGGGAATACATACCCTCAAGTGTAGAGTGTCTAGGTAATTCCAGGCAACCAAGACCTCAAATCAGAGTTCCTCTAAATTATGAATGCATTGCCTCATCTCTGCTCTCAATTGTCTTAATGTATTGGTTGGTATGTCATGTTTTATATTCTTCTTTTCATGCCTCCATTTATAAAATGTCACTAATCCATATGAGGTGATTAAATGAAACAAACCAGTGGAGAAGTGACTATTAAGATTAATTAAGGTATGTAATATTGAGATCTATGAATACAGTAGATGGCTTATAATAGGTTGAGGCTTTACTTATTTTTCTAGTCTTCCAGACTTGAACCTTGAAGATTAATTTCTTCTACTTGTCATAGTTTGATAGTAACCAAGTCTAATAGATTTTCTCTTTAAAATGTTCCTGGTGCCCTTTATTTATTTATTTATTTATTTTACTTTTTATACTGTCCCAGGAGTTCATCAATATAGACCTGTATGAGTAACTTCTTTTCTCTCTCATTTGGGTTATCTTCCAGTTCATACGATGCCTTTTTCCCACATCACACATTTGCCCCCAGAATGGTCTTGAATGTCTGCTGTCTCAAACCCACATTTTTCAATTTGTGGTCCAAAGCTGTCTGTGATCTGTATCTGTCTTACATGTTCATGCCCCACTGTCCTCTTAATGAGGACTCTGCCCTCGTGGCTCTCAGACAGAGCCTGCTTGCATTCCCCAGCCAGCCTGGTTCATATGGCTTCCCTCCATGGCTTACTTGCTCTTCTCCTTGTTACCTATGTGATATGCACTCATCTGCAAAGGCTGTCATCAGCTCCATGGGAGCATTTCTGAAAACTTTAGTACTAACGTTCACTCCTCCCTTGTGACCTTATATCACCTGGTTTAGCTTCGTGTTATATCTTGTCCTACAGTGTCCTTAGTCATTCACATGTGCATGTCTTCTTTCCTTACCTATGGTGAAAGCTCCTTGTAATCAGAACCTATGACTTATTGAAGGTTCACATACTGCTAACCATACTGCAAGTACTTAGTAAGTGTTTATTGTGTGGGTAATTTTGCAAGATAGCCTATCTCTTTAAAATTTTCATTGTAATGATATGTACAAATACAGTAACTATTATACAAGAAGTACTTGAAAAGGTAAACTACTGCCAGTCATCTTAATACTGGGTGTGCACGGGAAGGGCATATTTGAAAAACTGTAAGAACACAAAGCCATGAATTGGCCCTCTTTAGTAGTAGTTCTCAACTGCGGACAGTTTTGCTCCTAGGGGACATTTGGCAACATCTCCAGATATTTTTGATTGTCACAAATGGAGAGATATGACTAGTATTTAGTGAGTAGAGGCGAAGGAATCTGCTAAACATTCTGCAGTGCATAAGACAGTACCCTACAACAGTCCTATCCAGCCTCAGATGTCAATAGTTCCAAGGTTGAGAAACTCAAATTTACAGCATTGAGTAGGCACCAGCATTAACATACTTTACCACCTAAAGGAATGAAAGCATGCAAAGAGTAGTGCATTTTTATATAGAGGAAATGATCATACATTGTAAACTCCTAAACTGTGGGAACTGCAGCTATGTACATAAAGCAGAACAGTCTGATAGTTAAAAAGGCATGTGATAGCTGCTCGTACCATAAATGAGCACTTTCTGTCTTTGGCCAGGCCTTCAAGAGGAGAGGGTGATTGATAACTAGACAGAATTCTCTTAATGCTGAATGTACATAGCCAATAATTTTAGAAAATGAGAGACATTTGCTAACTCAGAAGGATATATTGGAATTTTAGGTCAAATTTTTAATAAAATGGAATTCCTTTGCAAGAATTGATAGTTACATTAGAATATTGAATGAAACATACATCCTTCCATTTTTCCAAATATTTTGAAAGCTTCCTTGAAGAATACTTGACAGTTTTTAGGGTGTAAGAATAATATTATTTCCCTAAATAATGTGTACACATGAAAGCAGAGTATGGAATGATGGACAGTGAAGACTCAGAGGTAGAGACTGGCAGGTGTCTAGATGGAGGGTGGATGACTGGAGGTTGTTTGATGGGTACAATATAATTTATAACATTGATGGATGCACTGAAAACCCTGATTTCACCACAATGCAGTGTAGCAAAATTTCACTTGTTCCCCATGAATATGTACAAATAAGAGGAAGGAGGGAGGGAGGGAGGAAGGGACTGAGGGTAGGAAAGAGGGAGGGAGGGAGGGAGGAAGGGACTGAGGGTAGGAAAGAGGGAGGGAGGAAGGGACTGAGGGTAGGAAAGAGGGAGGGAAGGAAGGAGGAGAGGGAAGGGGAGAAGAAGAAAAGAGAAGAAGGGAGGCAAAGTAGCTCATGCCTGTAATCTCAGCACTTTTGGAAGGCTGAGGTGGGTAGATCACTTGAGGTCAGGAGTTTGAGACCAGCCTGGGCAACATGGCAAAACCCCATCTCTAGCAAATAAATAAAAGTTAGCCAGGCATGATGGTGTGCACCTGTGGTCCTAGCTACTCAGAAGGCTGAGGTAGGAGGATTGCTTGAGCTGGGGAGGCAGTGATGACAGTGAGCCAATGTAGCACCACTGCACTCCAAAAGAAAGAGAGAGAGATTATGTAGGGAAAGTTACTTAAGAAAGAAACTTTGAAGGCAATAATTTTTCCAGTTTGTTTCTTAGAATTTCAGAAATATCTCTTTCTCTAAAAGCTTAATTCCAGTGTTTAAAGAAAAGAATTCCTAATATAAATAAAAGTTGTTCTCTGATCCCAAACAAAATAAAAAGAGTGAAATGAAATTTATGGTTGATTCAAAAGTGTCCTTATTAGCTAATTTTGAAATTTTTATCTATTTTGTTTATATTTAAATATAAAGAAAATATTTTAATAATACTGACTTTTCTCACACAATTTATGTTAGAATTTCTTAGATGATTCCACATCTAAGAAATTTCTTGCTTGTAAAGGTAAAACACATTTGGAAGCTTTATAAAGGTTTTTAATCTATTGTTTCAGAAGTTACTGGGTACTGGACAAAATGATAAAGTGTTATTTACTGGATGGAAAATTATGTAGAGCCTTGATAATTTTTTCCTTTTTCTATTCCCAAAAGTGACAATTCAGATATTCACCAGGCTGAGGATACATCCCAAGAAATGAAGCTTGCTTCTATGGTGTCTATGTTCTTAAGGGCATATACGTTTCCTCAGAGTCCATTCTAGAACTTGGATAATGAGATTGCCTAGATTGAAGATGTTTTTAGGATGGGCCCAGAGATGCAAAGGATATCCAGCTACATGTTAGATCTTACTACCAGAATTAATGTTGCTGCAGGGAATAGCAGTATGTGGCATAGAACACATTCATAAATAGTGCCTTAGATGACTTTTTGTTTAGCAGAGGTTAATTGAGTCCCACCCCCTCACCCACCCGAATGCAAGGCACCTAATATAGGGACTGTACACAGTGGGTCAGACTGTGTATTGCTTAGTCTCTGCTTTTAGTGAGTTTATAACCTAATTGGGGGAGAGAGTGTGTGTGTAACTATCCCAACGACTGTAATACAAAGAATAAAGCCATCAGGACCATTCAGAGATACCGATACAGTTCTAGGCCAGTTCAGAAGACAAAATTTAGTTTAATTTGCAAGAGCAGGAAAATTAGGCTCCAAAGAAGAGGTAGACAATGAAAAAATAAACAGACACCTCATACACGTGGAGATAAATGACGTGACGCATGGCAGACGAACCTAAGGTGTTGAGTTAACCACAGTGTGAGGAGAAGAGGAGGAATGGAGATAATGCCCAATCGATAGGGTCAGAGTCATAGCAGAGGGTAAACCAGCTTGAAATGGAATCTAGAGACAGGTGAACTAGTTACAAGATTGACTATTCCCTGGAGAGAGAACAAATAATGGCAGCCTAAATTAGGGTAGTACCCTTGAAATTAGAGGAAAGGTTGCATATGAGAAATAGTTGAGTCCTAGAATTGGCCAATGTGGGTAGCTAGTTAGATGTGTGGGTGAACAGAGCGGTAGGGTCAACAAGATGAATTGTAGCTTTATGCTTGAGTGAAGGGATAGTGATGGTGATGTTACTGTTAGAAATAGCATTCACTGGAGAAGGAGCAGGTTTGAAGGAACAATGATGAATTCAGTGTTGAACATGTTGAGTTACATGTGCTTTCAGGAAATAGCCAAGGCAGAGTTATACTCAAAGTTCGGGAGATTGAGAGCTCCATCCAGAGAGGAACCCAGCAAACCTGTGACATTCTTAAAGGAGATGTATAGAGATCTTTTTGAGCCTCACATTTGGAGTAACACTTTTGCACATAATTTGTCCCACAATAAGGAGAAAACCACGAATGCCCCAATGTGGATACTGAGCACATGACTAGGCTTAGTCACCAGCTAAGTGACTTGTTCACCCATGCCAACCTTCACAGCACAGGTGGTTAAAAAATGCCTCAGACACAGTTGCTGTCTGTAGTAGATCTTCAGAGTTGCTGGCATATAGGACTCTGTATGTTAAATAGATGAATGAGCAAAAAATTCTATATTTTAAGTGAGAAAAAAAGGACTAAATATGGAAACTTGAGACTCTGCATGTAGGATTACAGGGGACAAAAAGGGAGCAGAGAGAAAGGCAGAGACAAGAGAAGTAGAGGGAGAAGTGGAAGAAAACTCTCAGGGAAGTCATGAGAGGGGAGAGTTTCAGGGAGGAGGAGGTATGTCTTTCTGGTATCTCAGATGTACCCAAGAGGTGGAAGAGCCTGAAGACTTCATCCAGTAGTGGAGAATTACTGGTATCCATTTGAGAGAAAGATTTCGCTGTAAGAGAAAAAGGGGAAGCATGGTAATAGGTAACTAAAGAGTGAGAAAGTGTAGACTGTCATTCAGTAAATCGGGGGACATGGAATGTGGTTGGCAGAATGACAGTCTGATAGAGATGGTCACAGTCCAACTTTGTTGTTATGAGGAAATAGGGAAATGGGAAGTGTATTAGAAGGAGCCAGGAGGGGAGCACTTAAAAGGGAATGGAATGATAGGGAATAAAAGCTGATGAAATGCGAGTTTAGCACATGGTAGAGGGGTACAGTTCAGGAGGAACAGGGTTTGTCTTGAAGAGGAAGACCCTTTCCTATGAATCATGAGGGAGAGAAAATCCATATAGAAGAGGACAAATAGCTTTGAGCTTCTATTACAAGAAAAGGACATTTGCATGGAGCAGGAAAGAATTGGGAGCCCTAAGTAAAGGCTGAAGTTAGGCCTAAAGTGTCTGGAGTTAGGGAGAGAGTGCAGGAGGAGGAGCCAGATGTTGAAGAGGAGGAAGCAGAGGGATTGGCTGTCCTAAGAGGGACCCAGGCCTGTGGAAGACTTCAAAGTGGTCAGAACCCTTGTGTTCCCTTAGCCACAGAGAGACTCTCCATCCATCAATAAGAGTGGATTTATTCACTCATAAGTAGACATTTAAAAATTGTTAGGATGACATTTTATAAATAGTAAGAACTCTTCTATGTAGCAAATATATAAAAATTAATGTGCTTAACTGGGCTTAGCAAAAGTTGGGCATACCCTCCCTAAAACACAGTTAATATTTGTTGAATTCCTTTTCCATCAAAATGTTAACTTAAAGTTGAAATGCAAAAGAAGAGATTTGATACAGCATTTTGACATTTGGCATTTTAAAGTAATTTCATTAGATCATCAAGCTATGAATTATTAAACACTGTTCTGCTGTAAACAGTTTTTTTCCATTATCTTTCTTTGAATTAGAAACAAGTTGCATGCCTTTTGACTAGAAGAAGATAAATATATTATGCACTAAAATATACAAAGATTTTGGCACTGTGTTTTTTCTGCTTCTTATTAATGAATGCCTTTGTTTAGTCTTACATCAGATGAATTGAAGCAAATTTGGGCTTTGTATGGCTAAAGCCAGGAACAAAATTCTCTGTAACAGTGTTGACGAAATTCACTTGAAAAGTCAAGTCATCATTCAGAACAAGTCATTTTCAATTTAACTTCCACCCCAGCACACTTGAGGAAAGAAATAGAATCATCTGTTATAGTGGCTCCCATGATAGTGATTCTAGTAACTTCCAGAGGGGACAGTTTCACTCACTGGAGTATCTCCAGTGTTAGCACATCGAAGGTGTCTGAGATCCCATTGCTGCCTGGCTGATTCTCAGTGGAGGGTGAGGAGGTGTTTGACAAGGCCCTGCAGAGGATTTCCCATCCCATGAGGCAATTCATAACCAAAACCATTCAGTATAAACAAATCTAAGAATTAGCCTTTTCAAAAGTGCTCATCTGTACTGCCCAAAGAGATAATTTTTTTAGAAATTCTTCTAACAAACCAGGGTAGTCCAGATCTTTATTCTTATGATTTAAAAGTTATGGGAGTTAAAGTCAAAATGCAGAAACATTATGTTACAGTGTGAAGAAAAGGTATGTCTGAGGGTCAGGATCTTTTTAAGAGGCAATCAGAACGATGGCTGGCTGCCCAAACATAGGGAGCCAATTCTGTCATATGGTTGCCACGTTCCAGTATCTGCCTGGCACGAAATGTCCAGAAGCCCAATTTCATTAGTATATCTAGAGGGTTTGGGAGTCCAGGGTTGGCAGACTCATCCCGACCTCACAAGAAAACTGAGGTTTGAACAAAAACGTTAATACATTCTTTTCCAGTAAAAGCTGTACGTCTCAAGTATACTTGCCTCTGCCAACCAAATCGTTGTCTCCCTTGCATGCTTATTAATGGGAAAGCTAGGTTATAGTGGGATAGTTGCGTTGTGAACATGGAACCTGGAGAGGGGAGTTAGCGGATGGTCTTAATGTCTGATAGCCTCAAGCTCTGGTGCCAGATGCATACATTTTGAGAGTAGGAGAGGAAGTTTTATTCACACAAACCCTCTCAACTATGAAGGGCTGAGCCATGCTGCCAGTGTGTCTTTCCAGAGTTTGCTTTTCTATAGATAACATACCTACTTTTTGTAAAAGTACCGTTTAGTTGCCATCACAGCCTGGCCTGTTAGATTTGGAGTAGTCATAGTCTTTGGTCCTTTTCTACTGGTTGCTCATCCTCATCCCCACATTTTGGCTTTCCCTATTTCCATCTTAGAGTTTGTCTATTAGTTCGGTTCAGGGGCTACCATGTTACCTCTCTCATGTCTTGCTTATGGATACTTTTGTTCATTGATATAACTTCTCTGACTAAAAACTAACCTCTTAGAGATAAATTATTGGCACATCACTTGATAGTGGTATTTGAAAAAAAGTTTAACTGGTAGAAGTGGAATATTTTAAAGTGCCCTATTATTTTATTTACCTCTGTGGTTAAACAGGTACTAAAATATACATTGTACACTTTGAGAGGTCTTTTTGAATTTTTTTTTAATTTTTATACAGAGATCATTTTCTTTTGAATAAAAAATAATACGTTTACAATTAAGGGGAGAATATCTTACTCTTACCAATTTTCCCTTTCAATTGTGAAAGAGAAATAGACTGTATATCTTTAAAATGTGGAATATCCAAGACTGCAGAAACATTGTTTATGATAAATAATATTTGTGTACGTAGCAACTTGGAAAATACTATTTTCTCTCAAATTATTCTATGAGAATGATTTAAAAGAGTCTGTGTAAACTATCTGGTTTGTTATCATTTTTGTATCTTGAAACAAGTCAGTAAAAACTATGATCTCATAGATCTACTTGTTATCTGCTAATTCGTCAATTTTGCTTTTTGCTTTTACTTCAAACAAAGAAATGCAAGCCCAGAGGGTAGTGATTAAATATCTTTATGTCTATAACTTTTTTAAATTGTATAAATATATTTATTCCTAGGGTTATATTTTTCAAAAAATCTGTTGCTTATTACAGAAAAAATCTGATATGCACTAAGTGAATTTTTTTTTGATGAGATTTCTTTTTCAAGTTAATTTCAGCTGCTGGTAGTGTTACCTTTTTTCTCCATTTAGATAGCATTGCTCTGTGTTTACAACTTTCCATATTAGTTACAGTGAATATTCTTCAGAGACTAATCTTACACTCAAATAACACTTAAATGTAAAGCAAGAGGGTGGCTTTAGTAGAATGACCTCCTAGTAACAGCTAAGAAATACTAGTAAATGACATTAACAGAGATGTACTTAACAGACTAATGCTTAGATCAAACCTTTGAATAAACTGATTCAAAAATGGATAATGTAAAAATCTATAAATTCAGACACAAGAAAAACTAGTTAAATTAAACTATCTGGATATTAAAATCTTTAAAGGACATTGAAACAGGGTTTATTGATGTAGACTTGGAAGATTTAGACTTGGAAGACATAGCATGACTGAATGTATGCTGTGGCACTGGTTAGTTCTCTTCTATCATTTTGATGGTGTCCTTAATCTGTATTGGGGCAGGGCTTATTTAGGATGATTTAAGGTATGAAGTTATTTCATTCAGGAAGCTTTGTTTTTTGTAATTCCTTGGAAATTTCTCAAAATGTTGGAAGAGTGAAACACATTGTCATTGTAAAACATTTTGTGACCTAGTTTTGGTCTGAGTATACTTTTGTACTGGCAAGATACACAGAGGATTTAGACTTTACTCTGACAGCTAAATGAACTCAAATGTATACTGAATGTAAATTGCTTTGAAGGCTGTCTATCACAAGTTAATAGATTCTGGACCTTATTTTCCCATTCATGAGCCAAACATTCCTTGGATTTAAGGGTAAGTTTAAATTAAAGAGTAGCAAATTGCTTCCCTCTTTGGAAATAAGCAAAATCACCCTTCTGATAATAAAATATTTCTTGAACATGTCAAGACACTTACTGAGGAAAGAAAGCATGAGGGGAAAAATGACAGTAACTTTTCAGAGACTTGCTCTTTAAGAAATAGAATATGTTTAATAAAAGGATAATTGCCTTATCCCATGTAACTTCAAAATAATGAGACAAAGAGAAAATGAAAAACTCCATACAAGAACTTATATGACCAAATAAATCAGGTCCCATGAGAGGCAGTCCAGTTTTTCTAGCCCTACTTTAATTGAGCAAAACATTTTCAGACTCTTGGAATTGTCTTCAGAATTGTTTCACAGGCCAAACCAAAAATCAACATCTTTACTTTATTATCACACCTCTTTTTGGACCCCAAAGAATATTACTCAGCCCAGTCCACCAATTAATTTATCAGACTTGGTTCAGCCTTCTTCCAGAAATACAGTGTACTCTCTTATAGGACAATTGAATATTCTTATTAATTTATACGCAGTGAGTCAAGTATGTTGTGATAACACAGAGGAGTCCTGGCTGTGTAAGAGGGAGGGTGGAAGGGGAGACAGTAAGGATTATGTGTGAGCAGAATCTTTGAAGATGAATAGGGAGTTCACCAGATGGACAGAGAAAAAGACAGTTTTTTAGGCAGCAGTAACAGCTGTGTTGAGGCACGACACAAAAACCACGCACATTCTAGGAACTGTAAGTATTTTTAGGATCCAGTAAAAGATGAGGATGGAGTGGTGAGTAGGGCAAGATCACGAGTGACTTAATAAACCATGGGATGAGGGTATGCAGTGGTTGAGAGTGAGGGTTCTCTTGTTTGGTTATCTGAGTACAAATCCGGGCTCTTTCATTTACAGTCTTTAGGATGCCAGGCAATTTACTAAATTTCTATACCTTAATTCTTTTCATCTGTGAAAGAGACAGTGGTACCTATATTGTAGGGTTAAGAGATTTAAATACATGAAACAAAGTTATTAGCATTATGTCTGGCACACAGTAAGCACTCAATAAATGTTAGCTATTTCTGCTACTACTTTGTCTTGTGTATAAATGACAACAATAGAAGGATTTTAAAGAGCAAAGCACACTTCTTTATCTTATATACACTATCGACCACTTCTTTCTTCTTGAAACTGACTCTTCCCTTGATTTTTTTTAAACAACTTTATTGAGACATACTTGACATGCAAAGCAATTCATCCATTTAAAATAATTGATTCACTGTTTTTACAATATTTACAGGGTTTTGCGACCATTATTACAATCTAATTTTAGAACCTTTTTATTCCCCCTCAAAGTAGTGTAAGTGTAAATTGGTACAATCATCTTTCAGGTGGTTTCGATCAAGAACTTTCAAAAAAATGTGTGTATTTTGATTCAGGAAAAGTATATACCTTTTTATTTTTATACTGCCACTTCTAGGAATTTGTCAAAAGATAATAATGAGCCAATGTTACAAGAACAGGGAAATGGTCTCATAAATAACATGTAGAATGTAATTTAGTGCAACCTAAAAATGGAGATAGATTTGTGAAAGTGGTTGGTGCACTTAAACATTTTAAATTGCAAAACATGATTCAACTTTGTTTAACGACAGTAGAAAATAAGCTCTAAGAGAGCAGGGATCTTGCCTGATGATCTTGATAGACAGCTGAAGAGTATAAGGTGCTCAATAAATACTAGTTGGTTGTATTGGTCTCTCTCTGCTGCTACTATTTCTCTCACCAATCTGTCTCTACTTTTTACCTGGGCTTTTGCAGATATTTCCTACTTGTTTTCCTCACCTCCATTTTTATTCTCATATAATCCAACTTCCGTTCTGCAACAGAGTAGTATTTCCAAGTGACACATCCTACCATAGCATAGCTCACTGTGAAAGTCCTTTGCTTTTTTCTCAGTGCCCATAAGATAATTTCCAGACTTCTTAGCCTGGATTACTAAACCTTTCATAATTTCACTTCTGTGTACTTTCCAGCTCTTCTCTTGCCATCTTCCAAGGTAATCACCAAATCATGCCAGACTATCCGCAATTCCCCAAATATGAATTTTCCTGTGTACCTACATACCTTTGAACACACTGTTCCTTCTGCCAGGACCATGCCAAACTTCTTTTGTTTATCTGGCAGATTCCAGACTGTCCTTTGAGACTCAGCTCCCCAGCCACTTCCTCTTGAGGTACATTGAATGCCTCTTCTTCAGGGCCTCAACACCACTTGAACTTTTTTATAACTCTTAATATATATATACATTCCTGTAGGGCTGGAGAGTTAGCCAGGGCAGGCCTACCTATTCCTCTGACTTCAACTCATCATCTTACTGCCTCACTGTCTTCTCCTATATTCTATCTCAGGGCTTCCCAGTGTTGGTCTGAGGACTGGTACCAATTTTCCATCATCTGTGATGCAATCACAAATATAGGGCCCTGTGGTAAATTTTTCAGAAAGCTGTATCTATTCACATTTGGGATATTAAAATATGCCTTCTTTATGAGATGATGTTGATAGTAGATGGTAGCGTATATTAATGTCTTTAGTTCACAACTTTCTGTCAGAGCTGTAAAGTTGTTGGAAAGTTTCCAGATCTCTGAAAACCAAAGATCTGGGAACACTGCTGTGTCTCATGGGGGTGGCACCAAGTCCCCAAAGTCAAAAGCGTGTGAGTCATCCTTGGCTTCTCCTTCTCCATCCCTCCACCCCCGCCACATTTAGACACTTAGCAAGTCCTGCCAATTCAACCTCCTAAATATTTCTGGAATCTGTACTCTCCTCTCCATCCTTTCTGCCAACTCCTTAGGACAGGCTTTCTTTACTTTCCCTGTACTACTGCAGCAACAGTCTTCTTACAGGTGGTCTTACCACACTGGCCCTTATCCATGCCATCAGATTGGGCTATGTGAAAACCATAAAAAATAGATACCCACTTTCCAGAGGAACAAAGTTCTTTATGGCATACAAAATTTCTCTCCAGTGGGACTTCTTGCTGTCCTCCTGCTCACACTTTCTCTTGGTTTCAAGTGCCCTTTCTTTCCTGCTTACTTGGGTAACTCCTAATACTCTTGACAGTTACATTGTCGTTTCTTCTACACAGTTTTCCTCCACGTTTGGATTGGAGCTTCTTTTTATAACTCTTAAATTACCATAGGTATATACATGAGAGACAGAAAGATGTGCATGTTTGTGTGTGTGTGTATGTGTGTGCGCGTACATGCATGAATTTGAATACATATATATGTATACACATATGTGTATATATGTATGCCATGCACATACATACCTCAGCATTTACATACCTCACACATATATATACCTCAGCATTTACAGAACAGCAGATACTTCGTGTACTTTTCCCACTAGGCTCTGAACAACTTCAGAAATTTTATTTTATTCTTTGATTTTTCTATCCCTAGCACCTAATGCAATGCTTATAAAATAGATATTTAATACACCGTTGCTGGTTAAAAGCATTTCTTCAATGCTATGATCAGATTGTTACTGTGAAAGGCTCACTGGCCAGAGTAAGGGATGAGAATAAGGAGTCTCAGAGGATTTGGGAAAACTAGCCAAGAGTGTTGAGTACCTGAGCTCAGGGTAGTGGTTGTGGATGGTAAAATATTTAGGTGGTAGAATTGGTGGCTGATTGAACATATGGGGAAACGAAACAATCTAGGATTATTTGAAGGTTTCTGGGTTTAGAAAATTATTTGGGTGAGGGTGTGATTCACCAAGGGGAATGGGCTGTGTTCTAGACATTTTGAAATTGAGATGTTCAGAGTATGAAGTTGTCCAAGAGATAACTGGGTATGGAGTTTAGAGAAAGTACTATTTTGGAGAGACAAGTTGGAGATTTACTGACCTCTAGGTACTCTTTGAAGCTGTGACCATAAAGGAGATAATTATCATCTGTTGCTGATTAGGTTGTCGTAGTGGTGATGGTACATTCAATAAGAAGAGAATAGGTCCAGGAGATCTTGATACTGAAGGTCCGGATCAAGAAGGAGAGAGGCCCTGTGAAGGTTTCTGATTTAAATCCTGGTTCTACCTCTTATCTCTGTTCTATCATGCTTGAACAAATTATTATATGAATCTTAGCTTCTTTAGCTATAAAATGAGAAAGGATTCAATAAGTTTGCATATATTAAGTCCCTGCCACAGTCCCAGGCTCACTGTAGGTGCTCTTAAAATGCTAAATTCAAGAGGAAATTCAAGAAAATGTTCATGAAGATATGAGCAGTTTCAAAACAAAGATGTTTTAGTGGTTACCCCAAAGATTACAATTAACATCTTAAATTTATAACAATCCAGTTTGAATTAATACTGTTTTAGCTTTAATAGTATGTAAAACTTTTTTCTCTACAGTTCTTTCCTTTGTCCTTTATGCTGTTATTATCACAGATTACATGTTCATACATTGTGTGGCCATTAACATAGATTTATGGTTACTGTCATATGCATTTGTTATTTAAATCATATTTTAAAAGTTACAAACCACTTACCTGTATAGTTAGTTACCTTTGCCAGTGGTCTTTGTTTCTTCATATGGCTCCATGCTACTGTCTAGTATCCTTTTATTTTGTCCTAAAGGACTCCCTTTAGCAATTTTTGTAGGGCAAATCTGTTAGCAACAGATTCTCTAGGCTTTTGTTTATCTGAGAATGTCATAATTTTGCCTTCATCTTTGAAGAATAGTTCTACCAGATATAGAATGCTTGATTAATAGGTTTTTTTTCCCCCCCCAGCACTTCTTTCTTTATTTATTTAGAAACAGAGTGTCACTCTTACATACAGGCTAGAGTGCAGTGGTGCAGTCATAGTTCACTGTAGCCTCAATCTCCTGGGCTCAAATGATCTTTCTGCCTCAGACTCCTGAGTAGCTAGGACTATAGGAATGTGCCACCAAGACCAGCTAATTTTTAAAAAATATTTTATAGAGATGGAGGGGGTGGTCTTTGTGTTACCCAAGTGGGTCTCAAAATCCTGGACTCAAGTGTTCCTCTTGCCTAGGCCTCCCAAAGTGTCGAGATTATAGGCATAAGCTACCATGCCTGGCTTCTTCCAGCACTTTGAAATTGCCATCCCACTGCCTTCTGCCCTCCATAGTTTCTGATGAGAAGTTAGCTGTTAATCTTATTGCAGATACCTTGTGTGTGATGAGTTACTTCTATCTTGCTGTTTTCAAGACTCTCTTTGCCTTTGGTTTTCATAGTTTAATTACAATATGTCTCATTGTGGATCTTTTGGTCTCATCTGCATGTACCTAGTAATACATTCAAACAAGTGATCATAATAATGGTGCTGAATTAAATGATTATAATGTAATGGTAACAATAATGGCCATGAATCATCTACCAGTGGAACATAATATTGTGCTTCAAAAGTCAAGAAAATGTTCAACGCATATTACCAAGAATTCCACTAAAACTTTAATTTTAAAAAATAGTTTAGGGGATTAACATGGGTAAGAATCAGTTATCTAAAATATTCATTTACATGGGACAACCAGATGCCTAATAGATTACCAGTATATGAGGTGTTCCTGTGGTTCTTTGCAAAAGAAAAAGTTCTGCCTTAAAATAGATAAACTTGCAACTACATTTGCAAATTCTTATCTCCCTTAGTTTTTCATTACTGTTAACACCATGACTTCTAGAACAAAGATCAAACTCTAAAATAAATTTCCTTATAGAAATATAGCAAATCATAATTTAATTTTTGTAAGTATTTACACCTGAACAAAACAACCCAATTTTAGATCTTTAAGTTTAGAAGTTGGTAGAAATACCAGTTCTTTTAACTTCTCCAACTGTGGTTTGTTTTCTTATCTTTTAATATAGTCTGTCAATTGGTGATCTTAAAATATATTTCTAGAATTTTTCTCAGTTCTTAGCACAATAATTCCTGGAAATTTTATTGGAATAGATCTAACTTAAAAATAGAAGATGTTATATTTTAATTTTTATAAGGATCTTTATTTTTGACCAAAATTTAATTATTTTGGTTGCTTGAACCTTGTTATATTACAAAGGGCACTGAATTCTACCATGTGGAATTTTCTTTGGCTTATTTAAGAAACATTAGAGTAATCTGAAGACTTCGTGAGCCATCATTGTTTCTCTTTTGTTTCATGGCAGTTCTGTTACTTTGACCTTTTTAGCCAAGTACCAGAAAAATAATTTTTTCTCATATTCTTTTTTATAGAGTCATTCCCTGTTGGGAGGGGATTGAAAAGCACATTTAATTAGGCAGTAAGGCATATGTATTATTTCTTTCTCTTAGAACAATATTTTAAGATTGCAGAGATTTCAAGATTCTAAGAGAACAAAACAAAAAATTTGTGTTTTGTTCTAAGAGGACAAACGATTCTAAATTTTAAAAATTATTTTTTACACATTTTATTTTCAAAACTCTATTTCAGAATTATTAGGATTTCCTTATTAATTCAGAGGAACAAATTGAAGACAAGTACATGAGTGATAGAAAAAAACTTAAATTGAAAAAAATAGGCTTTTATGATTCTTATTTTTTAAATAATGATTTTTCTCATTAAAAATTAATAGGTTCTCACGGTAGAAAGTTTAAATAAGCAAATAGCAGAAAACAACCATTCCAAAATCTTATTGCCCAGAAATAACCACTGGCCACATCTTTTTTTTTTTTTTTTTGAGATGGAATCTCACTTACTCTGTTGCCCAGGCTACAGTGCAGTGGCACAACCTCTGCTCACTGCAACCTCCACCTCCCAGATTCAAGTGATTCTCCTGCCTTAGCCTCCTGAGTACCTGAGATTACCGGCATGTGCCAGCAAGTCCAGCTAATTTTTATATTTTTTGTGAAGACGGGGTTTCCCCTTGCTGGCCAGGCTGGTCTCAAACTCCTGACCTCAAGTGACCTGCCCACCTCAGCCTCTCAAAGTGCTGCGATGACATGCATGAGCCACTGCACCTAGCCACGTCTTGATTTAATCTTTCTACTGTTATGTTTACATATGTGGAATCATACTGTACATACTCTTTTGAAACTTGCATTTTTCAAAATAATATATTGTGAATGTCTTTCCATTTTCAATAAATATGTATCACTACCATCATTTTAAGAGCCATATTATATACTACATATATATCATATATATAATGTGTGTATATATATATAGTGTGTGTGTGTGTGTGTACACACACACACACACACACACACCCAGATTATTCTCCAGAAAGGTTTTTACCAGTTTGTATTTCCACAGTGATGTGGGCCCATTTTCATAAACCTTCACAAGTGTTGTGCAGTTTTATCATTAAACAAGTTTTTTTTAACCCAAATTGAAAGGTCTAGTGTTTCACTGAGGTTTTCATTTGTGTTTCTTTACGTTACTAAGGCTTAACATTTTCTCGTATGTTTATGATCAAAAGTTTCCTTAAAAGGAACTAACTTCAGTGGTTGTTTTATTAGATCAGTACCTAATCATAAGTACCTGAATGAATTAGTGCTGGGATAAATTTACTCACCTATTAATGATGTGATTATGAAAGGTTTTTGGCTTACAGTGTAGGTAAAGCTTGGTTGGCTTTCTTCTAAGACACAGCAGACAGTCTTCATCACAGGCGGCTGCCTAGTTTTGGCTGCTTAGTCGTTTTTCCTCAAGAGAGGCCCAAAGCTGGAGAACAGAGCTTTCACAGGTCAGAAATGGACAGAGAACTAAATGTTGAAAGTTGTCCAGAATGTTCCACACTCTATCTGACTTAAGCCAGAGCTGTTCACTTTGCTTTTAAAAATATCACTTAACTCACTTATTTCTGAGATCAGAATCTCTTTTTGAAGCTCTGTCGGGTAAATTGAAGTATGCCATTTTTCTAACTAATCAAGGGGAAAACATAAGAGGGTTTGGGATATCAACTGTCTTTGCTTTTAAAATTTTTTTCTGTGAATTTTCTGAAATTTTTTTTTTCAGCCCAGCATATAAACTATGTATTGGGATCTCTAAATTTACCAAAAACATTTTAACATTGGCATTCCCATAATGCTGTCAACAGGGTGTCTCATTTGTCACAGAGTCTCCTCATCATTGACCCCTGCTTTACTGCAGCTCCAAATGCTGCGCTGCATTCAGAGGCAGAATAACAGAGTGGTTAGAAAATCAGATTTTGGGCCAGACAGCCTGATTTCAAAGCCCATCTCCACCACTTACTGTCTTTGTACTTTAGGCAAAGTATTAAACCTCTCTACCACTGTTGCTTTCCTTTTCTTGTATTTAAACAGCTTTATTGAGATATCATTTACATGCCATAAAATACACCTGTATAAGACTTCAGGTCAGTATACTTACTGAGTTGCACAGTTATCACCAGGATCTAAATTTAGGACATTTTCATCACTCTAAAAAGAAACCCAGTACGCATTATTAGTCTGCATTCCTCCACACTCCCCCACTGCCCATTGTCCCAGGCACCCACAAATCTACTTTCAATGTCTATAGATCTGCCTGTTGAGTATTTCATATAAATGAAATAATGCAATACATAGCCTTTTGTGACTGGCTTCTTTCTCTTAGCACAATCTCTTCAAGGTCTATTCATGTTGTTGCATATATTTGTTCTTCATTTATTTCTATTACTAAATGATATTCCATTGTATGGATATACCACACTTTGTTTATGCATTTGGGTTATTTCCAGTTTTGGGCTATCATGAATGATGCCACAGTGAATATTTGTTTACCTTCACTGCGTCATCATTCAGTGAATATTTATGTCTATTTCTTTGTCTCTAAAATGAATACCATCACATACAGTTGTTAGGATTTTTAAATTAACTAGTAAATACAATATTTTAGTGTTTAAGTCTTCATTTAACATCAGTTACAAAATCTGGGTTACTCAGAATGCCACACCTCCCTAATGAAATCTCAAGGCATCCTCACTTGTACTTTATTTTACGTTGACTTTTCCCTAAGTTATAATTTAGAAAAATTTCATTTATTCGATAAATATTTATTGAACACCTGCTGTGTATCAGACACAGCAGTGGGTGCCCTTGAGAATTAAAAGAAAAGAATAAGCAAAACACAAAGAGGAACCACCAGTTTAAGGCTATCTTTAGTTTGCTCATCTGTCATCTCTGACCTGCCAGTAGGGCTTGGGACTTGGAGTTCTCCTCACCCCATCCTCTCATCAAATTTATGTTTGTGAATTGGCTGGTTGAAATCAACTGTTAAGGAAAGACTAGAAGTTCATCATGTTCAGATAGAGACCTCAAGAGGTAAACAGTGCTCCATTCCTGACCTATAGCTGGGGTTGGTGAATTGTTCTTTATTCAAATCTAGACCTAATAGTCTCTAATTTTCTCAGTTGGCAGCCTTCTTCTTTTTGTAGAGTTGGCTGTGTTCTCTTTGAACTTCCAAAACTATTTTGTGTTGGAATTGGACTCATTAGAAGTATCAACTGATTATTGTTTAGCTGCCTATTGAAGACAGCTATTGCTTAGCTGTTTTCATTCTCTTGTCTTTGGGGTGATCATGAACCACTCGGTTAGTGACTTAGAGTTCACTTACCATGGATTTTGCCCCTGCTACCATTCTCTTCCCTGCCAGACAACAAATTGGATTTTATGATATGCCGTCTTTGTTGCAGCTCTAAAGTAATATTTTTCTTTTTCCCACAATGGCATGTAGTTAGCATAACAGAGTGATGCTACAGCCTTACTCTTCACTCTGCCTTTCATTCAGGTGAAATGCATTAGCAGTTTGAAGAATTGTGTTTGATGACATAGAAGTGCATGTAATGCATGCTGTAGGACTACAGGAGAAGTTTGAATTCTATTATTTAATGTCCATTTCAGGAATTCATCTTGAATGAGCAGAGCTGTACATAGGCATCCCATATATCCATTAAGTTATCCTAAATAGCTTTTTTTCAGGCCCAGCTAGTAGTACATCAGTTCTGTTGCTGATCATGTGTAGGAATGTGTTTCCATATACATAGTTTTACTGTTTGCTCTATTTTCAAATTTTACTGTAGTGTAAGGGTCACATCTCTTGTAAACTTGCCCAGTTTAGGGGATTCCCATTCCACATATAAAACATTTTTTGTTAACAGATTCAGAAGATATTAACTCATAGAACCACAGTACCAGGTCTATATAGATGGAAGCTGAAACTAAATTAATAGGAATTCTGACAATGGAAGGAAGATAAACAGTGAAACTTTCTTATGCATACTGTCTTTTAAGGTTATAGGAATAAAATGATTTAGTAAATAAGCGATGTTGACTTTGCCTTCCTTTGTCAGATAATAGCAGTCATAAACTTATCAGTTTAAATACAAAAGATTTCTCTGCTTTAGAGTTGGTTTGACGTTCCTGTCCTTTTCCACTTTTCAGCAACAGCTAGTGGGAAATGGGTTGTTTAATTGAAGGCTTCAGGGGAACACACCTCTACACATTGGATTCAACCTTTAAATTAATTGAACCCTGTATCTTTGTATTATTTTTAAGTTCGTTCTTCTCCTTGCTTCCTCTTACCATTGAGTTATTTTCTATTCTAGTTTCTATATTCCTATTTGTGATAAGCTTGTCTGTCATCTTCCTTCTGTGCTTTTTCTCCATGCAATGTCTCTATAGTCAGACCAGGAACCCCAAGTAGGGTCTGAGAGGAAGCTGCCTGGCTCCTTGGGAGGGACGAATTCATCTGGTTCTCTGCTGTCAGCTACTTTTGCCCAGTGGCCATGCGAATGGAGGAGCCATTTAAGGTGAATAGACTCCCAGCCAAGTCAGAGAACTGGGACAGTCACTTTGAGGACACTGCTACTTCTTTTGTGCTTAAGCTTCACTCATTGTGTCCACTCTGTAAGACATACTTGAGGCTAGATATTGATGTTTTTAAGTCATTTAATCATTTCAAAATATTTATAGATGTCTTAGAACAATTTTTTGTTGCAAGTAATAAATGCCCAACTCAAGCTGGATAAGCAAAACACTGACTTTAGTGACTCACATAATTAATAAATCCAGGGGCAGATCAAACACAGTGGGTCCAGGTGCATAAATAATGTCTTCTGGAATCTCCTGCCCATTCTCCCTTGCTCTGGCCCTCTTCTGCATCCCATGACAGGTTGACTAAAATGGTGGCAAAGACAGCCATCAGTGGCTGCAGGTTGAGGCTTTGCCAGTTTGATAATCCCAGTATAAAGAGAGTTTTACTCTCCCAGAAATCCTAGCCAGATTTCTGAGACTGATTCTCATAGTCCTGTCCACCTCTGATTCATTCATCGTCACTCAATCCAGGGTTGTTCACATGCCATCCCTGGGCCCCTGCCCTTAAAACCAGATTGCCAGATTCTAGGACAGGAGTAGTTCCTGAAAAGAAAATAAGGGTATGGCTTCCAGGAGAGGTAAATGGATAGGAAGGCAGAGATCACCTGTGGTTTACTTAATAGAATGTAGATTGAATTTACTTTGATGTGATACATAAAGTTGTACACAGTGTTTATAGAATTTATTTGGTACTAATACATAGCCATACATCATTACCTGCAATTTTACATGTAAGTCTTCTTTCCCACAATTAGATAGTAAAACTGTTTTAAAGACAATACCTGTCCTATCTATTCGAAACTCTAAAACTGAGTATAGCACCTGCACATGGTAGATGCTGGTACATGTTTATGGGTCCTGATGAAATCGCAATTTGCTTCTAGCAGCATGCACATTATTCTTGGTGGCAAGTAATCCTGGCACTATACCATTCAGTGATGGTCGAGGATAAGTGCACACACAGTCCATATTAATGAGCAAAAAAGAGAATATGGTGGCCCATATCCAGTAAAGGGCTAGTGAGATGTGTGAACATAAATTTGGTGCATACAAGCCATAGCCACAGAATATGCTGCATGAACTTAAGAGGAGGAGATTAGATATTTTTAAAAATTCTTCTCAATTCCAAATACTGGCTCTAGTTCAAATAAAATTTTGTTGTGGCCCTTAGGTAGCTGTGCCAGACATCTCTCAGTTCTTGAATTATTTGATGTCCAAACATTCAAGAGAATGGGGGAAAAAAGTGACCAGAAAAAAAATCCTCATAGAACTTCCTGTGACAGGTCAAAGTTTAATCACAGTAAATAATACAGATTTCCCTTTTATTGTAACCACAATAGAAAGGCAGGGCTTGTGTTTACAAAGCATGTTGTTTGGGAGACCTTTGTAAATTGTAATCTTTGGAATTTCCAAACCTATTGGATGTAATCCCATCCATTAGATGAAGGCAACTTGCCTATGCAATAGTTCCAGAAGAGCAAGTTAAATTGAGAACATGAACAGGAAGGTAGTAATTAAGAATTACAATGGGTAGAATGCAGAGTTAATTCACAGAGATATTTTGTTATTAGATAATTACATCACTAGGACAGCTGGAAAGCTGAATGCTGTGCTGGACTGCAAGCCTTGTTCTCTGCCCTGCAGCTGGCGGGTCAGGACAATAGAGACAGCAAGAGAACTTACTTTGTGGGAGAGTTAGGGGCTTGGCCAACTTAATTGTGAAATGATAACGACCTATCTGCCTTTTTTGGATTGCATTTTGCACGGCTAAACAGAATGCATCACCTTAGTAAATGCTGATAACTAGTTTGCACTTTGACTTTTTGAACATTTATTTATCCTTTCCTTTAAAAGTCATCTGAGATGTTTTATTCATATTCAACACATTGTGATTACATTTTTCTTATGGAACTGCTATCATATAATTCTTGAAATGGTATTTTTGTCAGGTTACAGATTAGCAAAAAAAAAGGTTTTAGAACGTCTTAAAATGTTGGTCAATATAAGGAATCACACAGTTGAAGTTATTTTCCAGTTTTTACATTCAAATGTTCAGACGTGTCTGGCTCTTTTGTTTTGCAAGTGTAGGGTTTCTAGGTAGCCTAGCCACATTCCTTATTGATTTATTTAAATATATTACAGATTGTTTACCTCCAGCCAAATACCAGGGATTTTAATTCACATTTAGCTCACTTGCTTTATGTGAAACTCATTTGTTATATTAAAGTTTCTGGCTGGCCACGGTGGCTCACACATGTAATCCCAGCACTTTGGGAGGCCAAGACAAGCGGATCACTTGAGGTCAGGAATTCGAGACCAGCCTGGCCAACGTGGTAAAACCCCTTCCCTACTACAAACACGAAAAGTAGCCGGCCATGGTGGCACGCACCTGTAAACCCAGCTACTCGGGAGGCTGAGGCAGGAGGTTGCCGTGAGCTGAGACTGCACTACTGCACTCCAGCCTGGGTGACAGAGTGAGACTCCATCTCAATAAAAATAAAGTTTCTATTTTCTCTTTATTGCCCACCAAAGTGACTATTATTTAATTTGGGGCAATTCCAAAGGGAGTCGTTGTAGACAAAAAAGCATCATAAATATTATATTCTAATATTTATAAGATTAATGTTTATAATTACTGATTCGAAATGCATTTCCTACCCATTGTGACTAATGTAACTGTAAGTTTTTGCTACAGTAATGTTTACTAACCATTAGTCAAACATAATTTAAGTCAGACAAAATTTCACAGTTTAGTGAAGAGCAATATTTCCCCAGATGTCTTCCATGGAGTACTGGGTCTATAGGATGTGGATGGCTAGCCAGCCCTGGAGCCAAAAAGGAGAGTATCCTACAGGCACTCTTAGGACTTTGATGTCCCTTGATGCCATTTGTGAATGTCTGAGGAGTCTCTTAATACGCTCCATTTCCCAAATGAAGTTAATAATAATGGCACCTTAAAAATCAAAGAGAATTATTTCCTTGAACCTGGAAGAGTCAATTCTACCTAATACCATTTTTTAAGAATATGCAAGTATACATATTAAAGTTTACATGAAAATGTTCTGCTCTATGGACTATTACACATCTCTTTAAAATTTCATGTTTTAAAAAACTACTGATTGAAATGAGTGCTTTTTCTCCAAGGTTTATCATTTAGGACAATTAGTAGTGGCTTCAGTGAGCTCATCTTTCCTATCTTGAGCATCCTTTGAGACTGCGGCTTGGAGTTCAGTTGCTGCAGGTGACATCAGTGAGTCTTAATATGTTGAAGAGAGCAGTAGAACTCTGAGGAAAGCAACTTGGGTGGGTTAGATGTTATTTTTAAATTGTGTCATGCAAAGAGTGCTTGAAAACAGTTTCAGTGAGATGAAGCAACAGAGCATACTGCCAGGGTTGTTAGGTAACTTCTAAGACAACGGTCTAGGGTGCAGATGACTTTTTGGTTCAGCAGTGTTTTAGGAACATTTTATTCTCCAGTTATGTCCCTGACAAAAGAAAATTTTTTCTTTTGGAAATTACTATAATATCTTATATATATATGATAAACTATAAATACAGTAAGAACTGGAGTTACTTAAATTATTATTGATTCCAGGCAGTGGTAAGCAATAATTTTTTTACTAAATGTATTAATTATATCGGGAAATATTTTTAAAGTAGTGTTTAAAAAACACAAATGGTTGTAGTATGAAACAGGTCTGTGTTTGTACTTTAGGACATGCCATTTTTGGTTCACTGCTGTTTTATTTTATTACAAAAATACCAGCAACAGATATAAAGAAAATTGGATTGTGGAACTCCTTTTTCTTCTTCAATAGGAAGAAAGAGTGAAGTTGTCCAATTATGTGGATTTAATAGAAATAAGATGGCTTAAAGAAGCCTGTGAATAATGGTAGTCACCTTGAATTACCAAGCTGAAAGAATAGTTTTGATAAATTTCACACATACTAAAATAAATCCATGCATGATAGCAATCATATTTTTAGAGTGTGGGACTTAATATGATTTATGGTGCTGTCCTTAATAAATCTGTTAGGAGTTTTTACTTTATCAGAATAATTTTCCAGAGTAAGTCACATCAGGGGAAAATATTAAGTTTAGAAGTAGATATTAAAACTTAGAAACCAGAATGCTTAGAAGTAGGTAAATGTAAGGGAAAAAATGTCAGTTGATTCTGGTTAATTTTAATGGAGTTGCATAACTCACCTCAAACTGCCCACAATCAAAAAGAAGTTTGGATCTGGCTGTGAAGTATGTGAAGTTGTTGGTGTAGTTGTTGGTTTTGACCCACCAGATTTAACTTAATGACAGTGGTGGTTTTTTTGGTGTTTTGTTTGTTTCTTTTACTTTTTTTTTTTTAACTTTCTTTCAAAATTTAGATTCACAGAGAAGTAGCAAATGTAGGATCCATAAAGCCCCAAAATATAGTAGGATGACATGGTGAATGTGCAAGACATTAAAAATTTAACAGAGGTCCTAGGAATACAACTTACAAGGAATGTGAAGGACCTCTTTAAGGAGAACTACAAACCACTCCTCAAGGGAATAAGAGAGGATGCAAACAAATAGAAAACATTCCATGCTCATGGATAGGAAGAATCAGTATCATGAAAATGGCTATTCTGCCCAAAGTAATTTATAGTTTCAATGCTATCTGCATCAAGCTTCCATTGACTTTCTTCACAGAATTAGAAAAAATACTTTAAATTTCATATGGAACCAAAAAAGAGCCTATGTAGGCAAGACAATCCTAAGCAAAAAGAACAAAGCTGGAGGCATCACACTAGCTGACCTCAAGCTATAATACAAGGCTACAGTAACCAAAACAGCATTGTCCTGTTACCAAAACAGATATATAGACCAATGAAACAGAACAGAGGCCTCAGAAATAATGCCACACATCTATGACCATCTGATCTTTGACAGACCTGACAAAAACAAGCAATGTGGAAAGGATTCCCTATTTAATAAGTGTTGCTAGGAAAACTGGCTAGCCAGGTGCAGAAAACTGAAACAGGACCCCTTCCTTACACCGTATACAAAAGTTAACTCAAGATTTAAACATAAGACTTAAACCATAAACACCCTAGAAGAAAACCTAGGCAATGCTGTTCAGGACATAGGCATGGGCAAAGACTTCATGACTAAACACCAAAAACAATGGCAACAAAAGCCAAAACTGACAAATGGGATCTAATTAAACTTAAGAGCTTCTGTACAGCAAAAGAAACTATCATCAGAGTGAATAGGCAACCTACAGAACGGGAAAAAATTTTTGCAATCTATCCATCTGACAAAGGGCTAATATTCAGAATCTACAAGGAACTTAAGCAAATTTACAAGAAAAATACAACTCCATCAAAAAGTAAGCAAAGAATATGAACAGACACTTCTCAAAAGAAGACATTTATGCGGCCAACAAACATGAAAAAACCTCATCATCACTGGTTATTAGAGAAATGCAAACAAACCCACAATTAGATACCATCTCATACCAGTTAGAATGGTGATCATCAAAAAGTCTGGAAACAACAGATGCTGAAGAGGATGTGGAGAAAAAGGAATGCTTTTACACTATTGGTGGGAGTGTAAATTAGTTCAACCATTATGGAAGACAGTGTGGCAATTCCTCAAGAATGTAGAACTAGAAATACCATTTGACCCAGCAATCCCATTACTGGGTATATACCTAAAGGATTGTAAATCATTCTCCTATAAAGACACATGCACATGTAGGTTTATTGTGGCACTGTTCACAATAGTAAGGACTTGGAACCAACCCTAATGCCTATCATTGATAGACTGGATAAAGAAAATATGGCGTATATTCACCATGGAATACTATGCAGCCATAAAAAAGGATGAGTTCATGTCCTTTGCAGGGACATGGATAAAGCTGAAAATCATCATTCTTAGCAAAGGAACACAAGAACAGAAAACCAAACACCGCATGGTCTTACTCGTAAGTGAGAGTTGAACAATGAGAACACAAGGACACAGGGAGGGGAACATCACACACTGGGGCCTGTCAGTGGGTCGGGGGCTAGGAGAGGGATAGCATTAGGAGAAATACCTAATGTAGATGACAGGCTGATGGGTGCAGCAAACCACCATGGCACATGTGTATCTGTGCAACAAACCTGCACTTTCTGTACATGTATCTCAGAACTTAAAGTATAATAAAAAAAAAATTACAGAGGTAATATGTAAGCTGGATAATTGATAGTCAACCCTGTGCATTAGTTATTGGATTCTATGCACATTTATAGTTAGTTTCTTTGAAGAAGGTATTTATTCAATTTTTTTAAATTAAAGTAATATGAATAGCATTTTATTAGCTTTTTCTTAGTATTTATATTACATTCTTGTTAAGAAATTTACTTACAGCTTATTTATGGGTAGTTTAATTCTTTAAACATTTGGTGAGAATCTGTTGTGCTAAATAGTGTACTGTGGTTTAAACTAAAGGAAATTTTGTCCTTTGGCTTGAAAATTCTTTTGACTCCTGAAGGCTTTGTTTTTAAAACTTAAATTTTGACTTATGCTAAGATTTTTATGGAAGAAACTGGATTCACCCATTGAAAACATTTGTTAATCTGTTGCTTTATCATCTAAGGGCAATATAGCTTACCAATGCAGGTTCCCCTGCCCCTCTCCAAAAAAATGTTTAAATTTCACAATGTTGATAAACGTGGTATTGGAATTTTAAAAACTAAAATTTCATGCCCTTTCCAGGGAATTATTTGACGCAGCAGGATGAGGACTGTCTTAGAAGTAAACTAAATTTCTCTGTATTCCATCATATTTGTTTTCACAGACGTGGTTGTGACACCTTAAATTCCAGGAAAATCTTGATTACAGCATTCAGCATCTCCAAAGAATGCTCAGTCTGTCTCTGATAATTCTCAAATTGTGAGCTAAGAAGAAACATATTTTGCCTAGCCTACAAGTTTTTGAAATTATCCCTGTTGGCAAGTTCTACCTAAGATCCTAACTAAAGAAACTCTCCAAGCATTCTTGTGCTCCAATTGCATTGCTTTCTCATTGTTACTATAAATGTTCTCACACTTAACCACACACTCTGATTGTCCCTCTCCTGAGCTTCATATTGTTATTAAAGTATCAGAAATGATCACAAAAAATGATCAACACTGGCCTTTTTTTTTCTATTATGAGACCAAATTGAGGGATATATATAAAACATACAGGTTATGTCTTTGCTTATTGCCATCTACTTAATCTCTCTTTTTTCTTCTAGGTTGTTTGATGTGTGTACAGTGTCACGAACTGACAGAGAAACCAAACTAACTTTAGTGTTTGAACATGTCGATCAAGACTTGACCACTTACTTGGATAAAGTTCCAGAGCCTGGAGTTCCCACTGAAACCATAAAGGTATCAAAAATCATCTTCATGTGTTATCTGGCAGTCAACTATTACAGTCTGTTAAGCAATGGCATTCTTTCCTTATGAAAATTGTCAGAATTACAACTTTTAGAACTCGATATATAGTTTAAAAATCAGCTAAATAAAATGTTCGAAGATTGGGTATATTC
Source organism: Plecturocebus donacophilus (assembly GCA_004027715.1). Lineage (NCBI taxonomy): Eukaryota > Metazoa > Chordata > Mammalia > Primates > Pitheciidae > Plecturocebus > Plecturocebus donacophilus. The sequence goes on from PVKP010005821.1 coordinate 83,530, forward strand.
CAGTTCATCAACTGAGATGTTCAAAGTATGGTCATATGTATTCTAGTTTATTAATTTTAGAACTAAGTGGAAAAAAAACTGTTTAGTTCTAATGCATATTAGAATTATTTTAAAAATTAATTTGTGCCTTAGACCTTGGAAAATATAGTTTAGTAAGTATAGCTCAGTCTTTTTCTGATGGCTCATTGTCTATGAGGGACATAATTTGAACATTATTCATGAGCACATTTTATATTATAATTGTACAATAACTCCAGGACAGCCTATGCTATGTGAATCTGAAATACTAGTTGTTAGGCCCTCCTTCTTTCTTCATTTTCTTATCATGAAACATTTATAGGAAGCCTAAGTAACCAGCTACTATGCCAAACTCCTGGGATTCAAAGATGATTGAGACGTGCTTTCTACCCTTAAAGGTCAGTAAACTAGATACAGTATTTTGACTGGAAGTTCTTCCTACCTTTAGGTAGGAATGCGGCTGATAAAGTTTTGTTGCTCTTATTTGCATTCTGCTTAACTGAACTTCCTGGTAGATCTTTTACAGGTATGCACATGATTTGCAGGTCTTCACGAAAACCTTTTTGTCTATGTGAATTAGGTAGCTTACTTAAACAGACTCCCTGCCTTATCATTCATTGTTTAGAAATGAGTTATATAATTCAGCATTATTCTAGATAGAAGTTAATAGCTAAAAATAGTTTATCTTCTCAACAGAGTAAGAAATGTCTTTAGTGATAGCTAAATGATGTTCTCAGATACTGATACATTTAGAATTTGACATATTGAATGATTTTTTTTTTGTTATAGACTAACATGTTTTTTTTTATCTGACTCTCACTAAAGAATCTGGTGCTTGACAATAGTCCTGTTTCTTCCTGAGCCATCTCAAGAACATTAAGGCCCACTAAATGTAGGTATGCCTGAGAGTTACCTGTTCTTGGCCATCTTCTGTGTCCGCACCCCTTTCCTCTGGCATTCTATTCTACTGAAGCTTTAGTTCTCTCCTTTATGAGTTTGTCAAAAACCCCGGGTTCAGCATGCAGAGCAGGTCATGGTTCTTTTCCTTACACAGTTTTCTAGTCAAATTGGACTACTCACCATTCTCTTAGCATGATCTGTGATTTTCCACCTTGATGGCCTTCCTTCCCATGCCATTTCTTTTGCTCCTTCTTACCAGTAGCTATCTGCCTAAATTTTTCAAGTGCTGTCTCAAAGGCCATTTGATCAATTCTTTTAGCTGGGTATAATCTCATGTGCCTTACAACACTTGTTCTACATATCTCTACCTCTTCATCGTGGTTTCTACCTTTAATTAGGATTTTTTTAATGTACATATCTTATGTATTCAATCTTCCTTGTGTCCTGACATTGTCTTACACAATGATTTCTACACATAGGTACTAAATAAATAAGACACATTGTCAAGCTTTCTTTAGATATAATTCTCAAAATTATTTTTTAAATGACTTTCAAAGGCTTTAAACATAGACTATCAAAATAATCATTGACTTTTACTGATACATTTCTAAGTTCAAAATTATTTGGAGAGTATCTTTTATTTTTAAGCAGACAGATGAGGCAACCATATATTTTATATCTTTTTGTCGGGGGGAGGGAGACAGATCTCGCACTGTCGCCCAGGCTGTAGTGCAGTGGCGCAATCTCAGCTTACTGCAGTCTCCACCTCCTGGATTCAAGCCTCCCGAGTAGCTGGGACTACAGGCATGCACCACCATGCCCAGCTAATTTTTTCGTATTTTCTTGATCTCCTGACCTCGTGATCCACCTGCCTCGGCCTCCCAAAGTGCTGGGATTACAGGTGTAAGCCACCACACCTGGCCTATTTTATATCTTACCTTACCACCTACATAGATCTTTTGAGCGTTACATTAAATTCTCCTAGGATATAGTAGGCTACTGAGTGGAATCATTTGCAAAGGCATCTGTGCAGTTAAAATCTTGATAAGCCAGAGTGGTTCACTAGACTCAGGCTTGATCAGGCAGGAAGAGAAATGAAGTGGGATGTGGGGGAATCTCAAAGGTGAGGGTGGAGGGGCAAGCAGGATAGAAAAAGGAACAGGCAGAAGGGTGGTCACCAAAGTAAGACAGGGGAGGAGAGGACTGAGGGCAGTGACTGAGCCAAGATGGAGCTGGAGGCTTGCTAGAAGGGGTTGCTTGCTGCCAGAAGCTCTCGAACAAGGTGACATTAAAAGTTACATGTTTTTTTCTGAGCTTTTTGTCTGTCTCCAGGAAAGGGAATGTCACTTCATTCTGTGTTGAACAGGAGACTGTCCTGGAGACTGTTAAATTTCTTCAGCCATCCGCATCAGCACCCCTAGTCCGAACTGGCAGATAGAGGTGGAGTTGAGGGCAAGGGGCTCTGGTTACTGAAGGTTTTTGGCTAATGGCGTATTGATGTTTTCATAGTAAAATAAACCACGGTCAAATGAAATATTTCACACAGTTAACTTATGTGTTAGTGGTTAATTGAACTTTTTTTTTTTTTTTTTTGCTAACTAAAAAGCTAGTTAGAAGACTCATCTTTATTCTTAATTTTTAAAAAATTTTCCAGACTATACTAACTTATTTTCCTTCCTTATTAAATATAAGAGTTAGAAAAAAGTTTTGAGTATTTGTGATGCTTTAAGATCATTGTTGAAAACTTGAATAATCATTTAAAATTATAATAAAACCATCAAATGGATAGTTTTAGGCTGAATATATAACTGATACATATTTATTTTTAATCAACCTTGTATCTTTTGCTTCTGTGATTGCTTTGTTTTTAAGAATTGGAATGCAGAATAAAGAGCTGCTAAGTGAGAGGTTCTGAATTCTGGTTAATTGAAATTTTAAAGCACACAACCAGAGAACAGAAATATTTTGTTGTTATATAGGCTCATTTATGGGAAGTCTTACTAACTAGATCAAGCAAACATTGTTAGTATGTGTGAACAACCTACTGGGAACACAGAAATGAGTTCTTTATATAGAATGCTCTGTTGTAATAAGAGCTTTTCTGACTATTGCTTGTACAGATATTTATTGAATATTCACTCTGTGTAGGGAGGATTCTGTGCTGGGCACTTTGGGGACACAAAACTGAATTAGGCATGAGAAAGAGAGAACCTGCTCTGAAGGACCTTTAGAGTATAAGAGAAGAGACAAAATGCAAACACAAGCATGTGGTACACATTCTGTATGGTTATTTAAGTAGTTCAGAGTGTATTTTCAAGTAAAAAACAGGCTAATTATTTATAAGTAAGCACAATCTATATTGAATTCTTTGCTTTGAGGTGTACCAAACTATTTTTTAAAATGCTTTTCAAAGGATTTGCTTTTCAAAGGATTTACTTGTCGTAGGTATTACTATTGACATTTTCTTTTTTTTTTTTTTTTTTTTTTTTT
>PVKP010005822.1:0-79320 GCA_004027715.1 Plecturocebus donacophilus
AAGAGCAAAACTCCATCTCAAAAAAAAAAAAAAAAAAAAAAAAAAAAGATCTAAATTAAAAAGCAGAGATTAGGGAACTGGATTCTAAAAAGCAAGACCTAAGACCCAAAAGCAAGACCTATTTTTATGTCTATCTGTCAGAAACTCACTTAAACATAAACATAAAAAGGTAGAAAGTAGGGGGCGGGAGCAGTGGCTCATGCCTGTAATCCCAACACTTTGGGAGGCCGAGGAGGATGGATCACCTGAGGTCAGGAGTTCAAGACCAGCCTGGTCAATATGGTGAAACTCCGTCTCTACTAAATATACAAAAATTAGCCAGGCCTGGTGGCAGGCGCCTGTAATCCCAGATACTCTTGAGGCTGAGACAGGAGAATCACTTGAGAGGAGGCAAAGGTTGCGGTGAGCCAAGATCGTGCCATTGTACTCCAGCCTGGGAAACAAGAGCAAAACTCCATCTCAAAAAAAAAAAAAAAGGTAGGAAGTAAAAAGATGAGAACAAATATCATTTTAACACTAATAAAAAGAAAGCTTGAACAGTTATACAAAGTAGATTTTGGAGCAAAACATATTATCAGGATTAAAGAGGTCCATGTCAAATGATAAGGGAATCCAATTCACCAAGCAATCATAAATATGCATGCACTCAGAAACAGAACTTCAAAATATGATGCAAAAATTTACAGAATTGCAAGGAGAAATCAGCAAGTCCACATTTATAGAGATTACCATTCTTCCAAAATTTGATAACAAGTAGACAAAATTAACAAGGATATATAGAAGACATGAACAATTCTATCAACTAACTTGACTTAATTGACTTTTTTTTTTTTTTTTTGAGACAGAGTCTCCCTCTGTCGCCCAGGTTGGAGTACAGTGGTGCCATCTCAGCTCACTGCAACCTCCACTCCCAGGCTCAAGGGATTCTTCTGCCCCAGGTTCATGAATAGCTAGAACTACAGGCGTGTACCATCACGCTTGGCTAATTTTTTGTATTTTTAGCAGAGATGAGGTTTCAACATGTTGGCCAGGCTAGTCTCAAACTCCTGACCTCAAACGATCTGCCTGTCTCGGCCTCCCAAAGTGCTGGGATTACAGGCATGAGCCACAGCATCCAGCCTTGACTGACAATTACAAATCACTCCACCCAACATTATTTTCAAGTGTGAATAAATCATTGGCCAAGGTAGACCATATTCTGGGCCATAAAACAAGCCTCAGTAAATTTAAAATGATTCAAAACATACACTGTATGTTCTTTGACCAGACCAAAATCAAGTTAGAAATAAGTAACTAAAAAATATCTGAAAAATCACCACGTATTTGGAAACTCATCTACGTATTTCTAAATAACCACTGGAGTCAAAGAAGTCACAAAGGATCACGGTGAACATGAGTTGAAGGAGTTGAAAAAAAAAAAAAAAAAGAAGTCACAAAGAAATTTATCAAGGATTCTGACCTTGAATGAGAACACAAACAACACATTAAAATTCCTAAGATACAGTCAAAACACTATTTAGGAGAGAATTTTATAGAATTAAACACTCATTTCAGAGAAGAATAAATGTTTCAAATTATGAGCTAAGCTTCCAACTTGATTCCAGCAAATGAAGAACAAATAAAATGTAAAATAAAGGGTAAAAACAAAAATAATAAAGATGAATAGAAACCAGTGAAACTGAAAATAGAAAATCAATACAGAAAACTAAAAACTGGTTCTTTGAAAGGATTGATAAAATAGATCAATAAACCTCTAGCCAGGAGAATAGGAGAGAAAAAAGAAAATACATCAGAGTCGGAATGAGAGAGAGGACAGCACTATATGTCTTACAGACAGTAAAAAGATTAATAAGGGAATGTCATGAATAATTTTATGTCAATGAATTTAACAACTTTAGATTAAATGAACAGATTCCTAGGAAAATACAAACTATCAATGCTAACTCAAGAAGTTATAAGCTGAGTAAGCCTTTGTCTATTAAAGAAATTGAATTTACAGTTAAAATTCTTCCCACAAAGAAAACCCCAAGCCTACATATGCAAGTAATTAGTATTGTCTGAAGTTTAACATATATGGAAGGATAAAATATTTATTAACTATCAAGTGCAGACACTAAGGATATAATTTTGATATGATTATGTTAGTATTTCAGCAAAATTATTCTCAAGGAAACTGTGTGAAGAAATGATTAGTGTAAGGCTAAATTAAAAGGAAGTAAATGACAATGATTTGGGGACAATAATGAGGGTCTGAACTAAGTGAGTGCCAATGGTTGTTTTGTTTTGTTTTTCTTTAATTGTGGGTGTTGGGACAAGGCATGATTGAAAGACAGATGATTAGTAGACAGAAGGACCAGATGTAGTGATTGACTGGCAATAAAAGATATGGAGAGGAACCACATAACTCTTGGCTTGAACACTAAAAGAACCCTCATTAAGGCTGGGTGTGGTGGCTCAGGACTGTAATCCCAGCACTTTGGGAGGCCCAGGTGGGTTGATCACCTGAGGTCAGGAGCTCAAGACCAGTCTGGCCAACGTGGTGAAACCCTGTCTCTATTAAAAATACAAAAATTAGCTGGCGGGCAGGAGAATCACCTGAACCTGGGTGAAGGAGGTTGTAGTGAGCCTAGATCACACCACTGCACTCCAGCCTGGGCGACAACGGCAAAACTCGGTCTAAAAAAAAAAAAAACAACCTCATTCACTCATTAAGAAAGAGGCTACAAAAGTAAAGATTTGGGAACAAGAAGATATGTTTGTTTTTCAACAAATGACACATTCATACATTCCAACACCCAAAAGACACATACAGGAAATCCGTGTAGTCAAATCAGCTTGCTCTATCTCCCAGGATTACTCACAATTAAAGCATTCCCATAACTATTCAATTAATAGATTTTCTCTGTCAAAGAATTTTAGAAATAAAAAAGAACGTGGTTAAGAGAGTTGAGACAAAAAGTCCCTTTCCCTATACACTTAATTCACCGAAACCCTACTTCACTGATTTTTTTCATTGTCATTAGCAATAGCAAAACCTTATTTATGCACTCCACCTGATTTAATGAGTTTGATGTACTTTCTTCAGAAAAAAAAAAGTTGATCATGTGAAGCTCTCTCCCAGTATTTTCCCTTCTTTTGTGTGGCTGAAATGATTCTTTATTCAACTCTGCCTGTTGAATCCTATTGCCTCCGTTTAAGGTTTTATTTGCCTGTTCACCATTTTCTGGCTTCTCTTATTCTATCTGGGAAAAGTTATTTTACAACACTCGTGTGCGTGTGCACACACACACACACACACACACCTATTCAACCTAGTCAAATAACTGCAACAACCACTTTTTTAGCTAGAAACCAGGAATATGTCAAGTGCTTTACATAATCTTATTTAATTCTTAAAATCTCACAAAGTAGGTAACACCATTTAATGAACAAATAAAACTGAACCTCAAAAAAATTACATAATGAGTTCAATGTCACACAACCAGTGGATGGCAGAATTGGGACTTGAACCTAGGTCTATAGACCACCAAAACTTATGCTACCTAATTTTTATAAATTTTTTGCTATCTGTAACAGATCCTATACAGGTCTTCCTAAAGTACTTTCATTCATGCAGCAAATATGAGTGACCATACGTCTTTAAAATTTCTGTAGATATACTTTTAACAGCTCCTTTCTTGTACTGTTTTTGCAACTGGAAAGCTGCATACTATGCACTTTTTTACCCTTTACTTCCTCTCATTAAATGTCAAATTTAATCATGTTATGATTATTATCAGGTAGTGGTTCAGCCAAGGCTATTTCCTGCCCCAGTTCCTGTTCACTACCTAGAATGAGATCCAGCATATTTTCATTCCTAGTGCTCTAAAACTACCTGTTCTAGGAAGCAGTCAGGTTTTCTCATCTGAAAATTCATTCTAACTTTTGTGTCACATTAGCAGTTTGCATAAGACTAACAAGGTGGACTAAAAATGCAGCTTTCCTAAATGTCACTTAATATTTTCCATTTAGTCATATGATTCTGGCCATCAAGCGATGTTTCAGATTTGAAAATTTAATCTGAGTATTTATGGTTCTGCATTAATCCGAGAAGAAGATAAAAGCATTCGACTTTCTCAGATTTTCAAGGGCAGTCCCAATTTAAAACACACTGGGGCCAGGCATGGTGGTTCACATCTGTAATCCTAAAACTCTGAGAGGTCAGGGTGGGAGAATCACTTGAGGTCTCTAGCCTGGCCAGCTTAACAAAACTCTGTATCTATAAAAAAATAAAAATTAAAAAATTAGCTGGACACAGTGGCACATGCCTGCAGGTCTAGCTACTCAGGAGGTTGAGGCAACAGATAGCCTGAGCCTACAAGTTCAAGGTTACAGTGATTGCGCTACTGTTCTCCAAGCTGGAAGACAGAATAAGACCCTGTCTCAAAATAAAAATGTTCTATTCCACTATCATGTTTCAAGTAGGAGTTAAGAAAAGCCAGTCAAAATATATGCAAACGGGAGTTTGCAATAATGACTCCATGTGGCTACAGACCAGGTAAAGGGGTTAAGGGATGGCAACAGTCACTTTGGGATTCTTCCTTGAGTCTTAATTTGCACTGGGAAAATAAGTAGTGAAGGTAAATATTAAATAAACACACAACAATGGACAAACTGTTGAGGTTCTCCTATAATTTAATATCTAAGTATGCAATTTCTGATAAAACTGGGTAGTACTCACTTTGTCCAACCACATTTACATACCATTACCATTTAAAGCTGGTCTTCACACATACATTTTATACAAAATTACAATAACCATTCCTTCAACAATCCATATTTCTGTTCCTCTTCCTGTTCTGTATGGAATGCCCTCTTTCCCCATCTACAAACACCACCTCCAGACCTTTTAGGTTTCAGTGGTAGCTACCCTCTCAACCAGTTCTCTCTTAAAATTATTTACTGTTTCTTTCTTCTTTTTTTTTTTTTTTGAGACGGAGTCTCACTCTGTCACCCAGGCTGGAGTGCAGTGGTGTGATCTCGGCTCACTGTAACCTCAACCTCCCAGGTTCAAGCAATTCTCCTGTCTCAGCCTCCCAAGTAGCTAGGACTACAGGTGCATGCCACCACATCCAGCTAATTTTTTTTTATTTTTTGGTAGGTTTTTTTTTGTATTTTTAGTAGAGACAGCGTTTCACCATATTAATCAGGCTGGTCTTGAATCCTGACCTCGTGATCCACCCGCGATGGCCTCCCAAAGTGCTGGGATTACAGACGTGAGCCACCGCACCCTGCTGGACTGTATTTTGACTGTAATCTATCACATGAGGTCAAGTGTCTTGTGACATCATCTTGGCACTCAAAAAGTTTCAGATTTTGGAGCATTTCAGATTTTCAGTTTACAGATGCTCAATCTATATACACTGTATTGTATTATCATCATTTGTTCAAATATCCATCTCTCCCACCAAATGGATGCCCCTCAAATACAGAGAAGGTGACTCATCCCTTTATCTTCAGCAACATTCAACAGTGCCTATTACACAATCATCTCAAAGTGTTACTGTGTACAATAGTGGATTCAATTTATGGTTTTGCAGCATTATTTTCCACTCAGTAGTATCCTACTATAAAGTCTCCATGAAGCCAATTATACTGTGAGAATACAGTATAAGGGCTTGGAATGCAGGCTTTGGAATCAGACTGCTTAGGTGTGAATCCCACCTCTACTGACTCATTAGAGAAGAAATCTGTAACAAATGAGTTAAACTAAGTCTTGGTTTGCTTTAAGTCTTGGTTTGCTTATCTATAAAATGATGGTAATCAGTACCCATCTCACAGGACTAAAAGGTTAAATAAGATAATATACAAGTAGTCCAACTATTTTGATTCTCATTTTATCCACATGCCACCCTAAATTCTCTTCAGTGTAGTGACGCTTTTTTCATTACAAATTCCTTGCAATCTTGCATTAAATGGACCTGCCAAAAAGGTTCATGCTTTAAAAATTGGGTGAGCCATTATTTTTAGAGCCAACTGTCCAGTGCCAGTTTGGGCTCAAAAAAAGTCTACTCTTGAAGGCTTGACTATGCAAGAGTGCCCCCATTGTATACTATACTTGTTTACTCACCACATTTTCATGCTCTACCAGAAAGTGGTCAAAATTAGAACACGAAAACTCTCCACCTCACTAACACCTAACTTAAAACTATCAGACGCATTCAGATAGCTAGTCTGTGTGGGAGGCAGGCTATTTCTGGAGCAAAAAAAAATTCCTGGAACCACTGTGCGTCTAGTCCCAGACATGGCTCATTCTCCCCAGACCTCCAGATTCCTCTCCTCCAGGTTATGGAGGTTGAGCCACTACAACCGATAAAGCATATCCTCTTCCTTCTCTTAAAATTTGCAGTCCATACACCATATCTAAGTTAGGATTTCAAATTGTTAAGCTAGTTTATGGCCCTTTAGGCTAAAGTGCAGTTTCCAGATTCTCAGAATTCCCCTTCCAACATTAAAATTATGGTGAAAAAAAATCCCAGTTTGAAAGAAAATAAATTTTACAAAAATATCTGAAAACAAGATCAAATAGTAAGTCTCTAGCCAATGTCTTGGAGGAAAAAAAAAATGATACAAACGTTTAAAAATGGCAAAAGCTAACCAAAAGCTGTAAAATTAAAGTATCACACCTAAAAAGTAGTCTCAAAGTAAGCACGATATACTATTAACAAAGAAAGCAACCGAAAACTACAAAATATTTAATGTTCACCATGCATTTCAAATTACTTGGCATATAAAGTACACACTGAGATTAATAAATTGTTCCAGATCCTGTACTTCCCAGGTTAGTATAAAGCAGTTCCTTGTTTTTGCCAGGCTAAAAATAAATAGGGTGACAGACAGTGACAGAATGATCCCTAAAGTTACACAACGAGGTGCTGAGTTAGAAAGCCATAACTCGAAGGACAATACCAGAACGCCGGCTGTCAACACTGGGCAGATAAAAATAAGAAAAGATGTAGCATGCTGATGGAGCAGGCATTGTTTCCAGACGGGAAATACCCCTTAAGGCCGGTGCCTAGTATTTCGGTGCCCGCTCCGTAATGTTGGGAGTAGAAAACTCGACCGCCGCTTGCTCAGCGGGGGCAGGGCAGCGACCCTCCTCCCACCCCCTCCAGCGCGCGAGCCGCCGCCCCCTCCCGAGCCCGCTCCTCCGGCCGCTAGCCGACCTCTGCCCTCCCGCCAGGCTCGCCACCCGAGACTCTTGAACGCCCTTCCAGGACCCGACGACCCCTCAGCGCAGCGCCAAGGGAAGGAAGCAAAGGACAGGGGCCTGAGAGCCGGGCCGGAGGGGCGGGCGGCGGTGCTGGGCTTCGGCCCGTCACCATCAAGGCTTGAAGACCGCGCGGGCTCAGGAGGAAGGCGGCTGAGCCTCCGCCACCGGCCGAATGAGGGGAGGGGGTCGCCGCTGACCCCGGCCCTCAGCTACTGGAGACTGCTTGGAAAGTCACTGGCCGCAGAAGGCGACGCGTTGGCCCCGGAGTCCCCACCTCCATCCCGACAACCGCTCTCCTCCCTCGTCCCGATCCAACCTCGAGATTCTGTCAGAACTCTACGACCTCCACACCGCCCACCCGAGCGCGGAGGTGATGCCGCTCTTACCGTAGGAGCAGGCGCCGCGCCACTAGGAGGCGGCTGAGGTGCGCGCGGGAGACACCGAAGCTAGCGCCGCGACCGCCAGAGCCTGAGGAGCCACAACGAGGCTCCCGGCGGGCGCGCTGCCTCCAAAGCGTTGCCCCACCCCCTCTCCCGCAGGATTTTGCGCCGGAGCCTGCAGTCACTGCGCGCGGGCGGGGAGGACGAGAGGAGGGGCGGGGCGCCCCCAAGGGGGCGGAGCTGAGCGCCGGCTTGGTCTGATTAACATCTGTAGGCCCAATGGGAGCACGGAAACTCCAGGCTGAACTTGGACTGACTTCCCTCCTAACCCGTGACAGTAGAGAGGCGGGACCAATGGATTCTTTTATTGCCGCCTTTCTGTCGAATCCGAATGTAAGGAAAGGTCGGTTGGTTTGCACTGGCGGACAAATGGTCCAATTGCCGCAAGAAAAGGGGCCTCTGAATCCAGATTGGCGTCCTCTCTACCTATAGGGTAGAATCAGGGGCGGTGAGAACCAGCCCCGGATGTGGGCGCGGCCTTGAGGTAGAACTGTGAGCTCCTCTACCGCGGTGGGTTGGGGAGGCGGAACTGAAATTTTTTCCTAATTATCATGTGACAGGTTCTGGATTTAATGGGGGGAAAAGTGCAGAAAAGGACAAGGATCCAAACTGGCGAATTTCCTGATCTTCGCGCCCGTCTCCGCTCTCCCGCCGGCGGCGTTGCCAGGTGAGTCCGAGGCTCTGCCCTAGCCCGCACCGTGCACCTGAGCTGGCCTCCGGATTCCTCCGTGGGTTATGCGGCCGACCCCCAATCCATCACACAGTCAGCCCCAAAGGCGCACACACCTGCTTGGTTCCAGGGCTTCTGTGACCATCCAGCAGGAACCGTGTTAAACTTCAACGTGTGCTGGGCCCACAGCCCATAAACGGGGGACGTCCGGGTGGGGCGCCACGAGCCGACCATCGGTGTTTGCAGAAGGGCAAGGATAGTTTAGGAACGTCCTGAAGTTCCAGGGGCAAGTAGGCCCCTAGATCAGCGAAGTTGTAAGCAGAACGCTGTTCCTTTGGCCGAGGCTGTTGTAGCACGGGCTTTTCGAAGTTGACTCACTATGAAGAATTTGTGGGCTCATGAAGCAAAATTACCTTTGGGATGAGGCAAGCTCACTTGGTAGAGTACTGGCACTGGCGAGAGAAGGGAAATGGGGGCCGATAGACGCGGGCAATGTGGGTAGGGCTCTATATATTTCCACACGGCGGTAACTCTGAAGGTTTTAAAAATGAATTAGGAATCATTGACAAATATTTAACTCTCTTCCTAATGCCAGAAATAACCACATTAAATGGGAAACATTTTAGTTGAGCACATTTTTGGAGTACCCACCTCGCCCTGTCATGTGGAGAGAATCGTAGGAAACATAACTATTGCCTAAATTGATGAAGACGTAAATATAAAATTGGGGTCGTATGTTGTCGTAGTTCAGCATGCAAGCATACAGTCCTTCAGTCGTCATTTAAGTATCAGCAGTGCGTCCCCATTGAGGGTATTTTCGTGCAAGAATATAACATAATTTTCTGGCATCCCACATTATACATCTTACAGGCACGTTAAGATTGTTACTTGCAGCCTTTCGCCTCCAGCCCTAAAACCATGGTTAGTGCAGCCAATTATAAGAAAAAAAATGAAGCTTGTCTTACCCGATGGCAGATGGAAAAGTAAACCTTTTTTTAGAGGTTCACAGAAACGGCCAGATTGATTGGAGATGGGGATTGAGCAGTTTACAGGATGAAATCCATCCATGGTTATTAACACAGACCCCTCCAACCCTGCTTCCAAATTCAGTCCCACATACCACTATATGGCAGCTTTTGGCCAGGAAAGGAAACCAACAGAAAATTTACTCCTTAGGAGCAAAAAGTACTGCAGTATGAAGCCTCTGCCAATTAAGTAAACAAGTTTAACTGCCACTAGATGAATATAAGGAGAAAGAGGTGAGTTAGGAAACTCATACTTAATTGTTGAAATAAAACAGATGTGTTCTCTTGCAGCGGAATAGCCACCCACTATTTAAAATAGTATAGACGTTGTTTAAAGTAGTATAGATGTTGCACAGTACATCAAGATTGGTTCGAAAATATAGTTAATTGAGCACACTAATCTAGAGCATTTGGCTCATTTAGCCAATTTCTTCACCTTCTTGTTACCTTCCTGCATCTTTCCTTCTACCTTGCATGCTTTTTTATTCCTATCCCTAGCACCTTCTGATCTTTTTCTGTCAAGTATCCTCTCTCATCTTCAGTATCATTCCCCATTGCCTTATTTCTGTTTATAGTCATAATTAAATTATTCCTTTCCTGAAAATTTCTTCTTTCAGTTTCATATACCTCATCTTTCATTTTCTCTTCTCCAAATGACTCAAAGGAATAAAATGTTCTCCACTGTTTCCATTTCTGGATCTTCTGTTCACTCCTTAACCACCTGCATGCAGTCTCTGGCTTCTGATTTCCCATTCTACTTATCCTTTTTCCAAATGGTCAAAAAGATTGGTATAATAAACTTGAATAAGCAGAGAAACACGTCATAAACCTATATATGAAGATTAAATATAATAAATGCTATCCCTAAGTTTTATGCATTCACAATCAAAATTCCAAGTTTTTAAGAATCAGCTTAGAAAATTTAGCATTAGTAAGCGCAAAATAGAAAATATTCTATACCTGAATGGAAACTTACAGGAAAAAAAACAGTAGAAAAGAGAATATTTCCCAACACTTTGGGAGGCCAGGGTGGATGGGTCACCTTAGGTCAGGAGTTCAAGACCAGCCTGGCCAACTTGGTGAAACCCTGTCTCTACTAAAAAATGCCAAAAGTTAGCCGGGCTTAGTGGTGGGTGCCTGTAATCCTAGCTACTCAGGAGACTGAGACAGGAGAATCGCTTGAACCCGGGAGGCGGAGGTTGCAGTGAGCTGAGATTTGCCATTGCACTCCAGCCTGGGCAACAAGAGCAAAACCCAATATCAAAAAAAAAAAAAAAAATCTATACCACAAACCAGTGAGAGTATTGTTAAAAGAAAAAAATATGTATTATATCAGGAAAGATATATGTAAGAATTTTTATGAGAAAATGTGAGAATTTAAGAATATAAGTTCCAAATTATGTGAAAATCCAGTGTTATCAATGACTTTTATATTATTTAGCCCAACAACCTCTTTACAATCTTTTTGTTTTCTTTTTTTGAGATAGTAGGGGGGTGTCTCACTCCATCGCCCAGGTTGGAGTGCAGTGTGCAGCACAGCTCACTGCAGCCTCAACTTCCTGGGTGCAGGTGATTCTCCCACTTCAGCCTCGAAAGTAGCTGGAAATACAGGCATGTGCTACTGTGCCTGACTAACTTTTTGTATTTTTAATGGAGATGGGGTTTTGCCATGTTGCCCAGACTGGTCTTGAATTCTTGGGCTCAAGAGATGCACCTGCCTTGGATTCCCAAAGTGTTGGGACTAGAGGCGTGAGCCACTGTGCCCAGCTACTAAAATCTTAATTCTACTTGATATCCTTGTGATTTTTAGTAACCATTCCCTGCCTTTATTGATGGATTGATTGATTGAGACAGGATCTCACTCTGTTGCCCAGGCTGGAGTGTAGTGGCATGATCTCATGGCTCACTCATTGTAGCCTCAACCTCCTGGACTTAAGCAATCCTCCCACTTCAGCCTCTCAGTAGCTGTGACTACCACCACGCCTGGCCAGTTTTTTATTTTTTGTAGAGGCAGGATTTCACTCTGTTTCCCTGGCTCATCTGGAGCTCCTGGGCTCAAGTGGTATGCCCAGCTTGGCTTCCCAAAGTACTAGGATTACTGGCATGAGCCACACACCCTTCCCATTCCCTCCTCTTAAAACTCTCTTCTGAGCTTGATGCCACCTCTCCCCTTTTCACTACTTTGAATGTTTTTTTCTTTGTACCCCTTGAAATTGAATGAAAAATTACAGATTTGCAAATGTAGAGGAAAATTAAGAGCATCTTTGCAATGCAGGAATAAATAAAGTCATAAGTGCCGGGACTCCAGTGATAGCACTGAAAAGGAATCACCTGACATTCTGAATAGAGCTCATACAGTGGATATGCTAAAAATTGTACTTTGTCATGGGCTATAGGGAATGGTGGATATAATGTCCATGATCACTGTAAGTTTTAGAGGATTTGAAAGGAAGAATGGTAGAATGTTAGAATGTTTTCACAATTAGGATGTCAGTTGGGAAAGAGCCAGCTTTGTTCGATAGGAATGGAAGTGATTTATTTTTTCTGGTATCAAAACAATCTTGACTTTTTCTCCTTCTCTTAGGGTATATTTCTTTTTTTTCGATCCTGCAACAGCCTCTTTAAACTGTTTAAATGAGAATGTCCTTGGCTCAGAGAGTACTACTCACCTGGCTTTTCACGTTACTCTTCTTGATCATGTTGGTGTTGAAACTGGATGAGAAAGCACCTTGGAACTGGTTCCTCATATTTATTCCAGTCTGGATATTTGATACTATCCTTCTTGTCATGCTGATTGTGAAAATGGCTGGGCGGTGTAAGTCTGGCTTTGACCCTCGACATGGATCACACAATATTAAAAAAAAAGCCTGGTACCTCATTGCAATGTTACTTAAATTAGCCTTCTGCCTTGCACTCTGCGCTAAACTGGAACAGTTTACTACCATGAATCTGTCCTATGTCTTCATTCCTTTATGGGCCTTGCTGGCTGGGGCTTTAACAGAACTTGGATATAACGTCTTTTTTGTGAGAGACTGACTTCTAAGTACATCATCTCATTTCTATTGCTGTTCAACAAGTTACCATTAAAGTGTTCTGAATCTTTTCAAGCTTCAAGAATACCAGAAAACTGAGGGAAAATACCAAATGTAGTTGTATACTACTTCCATAAAACAGGATTGGTGAATTATGGACTTCTACTCAGCCTACAGCTTAATTATTCAGCATTTGCATTATTGAGATCTTTATTATCTCTATGTAAATAAAGTTTCTTTTGGACCTCATTTTTCTACATGACTCTTGAATAATATGTTGTATGTGGTCAGTATCTAAAGTAAGTAAATATAAAACCTTTAACCTACATGTTTGGGCCTGGAGCGGTGGCTCACACCTGATAATCCCAACAGTTTGGAAGGCCAAGGCTGGTGTATCAGGAGTTTGAGACAAGCCTGGCCAACATGGTGAAACCCCATCTCTACTAAAAGTACAAAAATTACCCAGGCATATTGGCGGGCGCCTGTAATCCCAGCTACTCAGGAGGCTGAGATAGGAGAATTGCTTGAACCCAGGAAGTGGAGGTTGCACTGAGCCAAGATTGCACCACTGCACTCTGTCCTGAGCAACAATGCAAGACTCTGTCTCAAAAAAAACAAAAACAAAACCTACATGTTTGAATAGAAGTTTAATATACCGTGGCTCTATCATGACCAAATAAATGGCCATATATGTTTCTAAATTATGAAAGGAAAAAACCTAGTGACTGAAACAGAAATGCCACTTTGTATTTACATTCAGAAAGAATCTAAGTTTGACAGATTCTTATTTAGGCTAAGTTCACTATTTCCTCCACTTTCTGGTTGGGACAAATAATTCAGAGGTGGCATGTTAAAACAAGAGCAGAAAGGCCGGGCACAGTGGCTCATCCCTGTAATCTCAGCACTTTGGGAGGCTGAGGTGGACAAATCACGAGGTCAAGAGCTTGAGATCATCCTGGCCAACCTGGCGAAACCCCATCTCTACTAAAAATATGAAAATCACCGGGGTGTGGTGGTGGGCATCTGTAGTCCCAGCTACTTGGGAGGCTAAGGCAGAAGAATCGTTTGAACCTGGGAGGCTGAGGTTGCAGTGAGCCAAGATCGCACCACTGCACTCCAGCCTGGCGACAGAGCAAGACTCCATCTCAAAAAAAAAAAAAAAAAAAAACAGCAGAAGCTTGCCGCTTCCTAAAGTTAGAGGTACCTTATAATCCTGATTCTGTCAGGACAGGCCCAGTTTATGCCTATTGTCCTGGAGTCTCAAGGAATTAGTGCCCCTTTTGCTCTTAGAAGTATCTTGAATTAAGAGAGCATATATATGATCACCCTACCAAGGTACTAATCAATTCCAATGAAACAGATGTGGCAGCACTTAAGAAAAATTCCAAAGAGGTTGAAGTGTCTTACAGCCCTGAAGCACAATGATTGCTCTTACCCCCTATACAACCCTCACTTTTAGCTGTGACAGAAATCTGAAGTGGCTTTTCTGTTTTAAAAAGATCAAACAAAAAGTGATTTCTGGCTACTGAAACAGGTCTAGTTCTCCCTTGTAATGACAGATAACAAAGTTTCACAACAGCAGATTAATACAGCTTAACTCACTAAGCATTTGAAACTAAAGAGCGAGGCTAAATAAATAAAAACAACTGCAAATGTTTTCATCTTATAATTGCCAATAATATTTTTGGTATGTAAAAACAGGATAGAGAATAGTTAGTACTGGGAACTGAATGTTCCAGGCTTGATCAGATAACTCTAACTCAATTGAGAGATCCATGCTTTGGTTTATGGAATCATTAAATAAATTCAAAGTAGAAGAAAACTTACATCTCTCTAAAAACCCAGCCAAGAGGATTTTGGAGTACAGGAAAAAGGAAAAGAAGGTATGGCACCACGTGCAAACAATCAGCTAGGACAGGAGTCAGCAAAATTTATCTGTAAAGGGCTGTTCAGTAAATATTTTAAGCTTTGTAAGTGATATGGTTTCTTTCGCAATTACTCAACTCAGTCCTTATTACAGAAAAAGCAGCAATAGACTGGCTTTATCCCAATAAAACCTTATTTATTCATGGACACGAAATTTAAATTTCAAAAGATTTTCACATCACAAAATATAATTTTTACTTTTTTTTCAACCATTTAATGCCATAAAAACCATTCTTGCCTCACACACCATAGAAAAACTGGTGGTGGATTAGATACGGCCTGATTTGCTGACCCCTGTACTAGGCAATAAAAGCAGAAAGAAATTCTGTATGAGATGTGAAGAGGAAAGGTGGAACAGGTCTCTTGCTCCTGCAAACAGTTCTACAAGGAAGGAAGAGAGAAATTAGGTAAGAATTGTATGTAAACAGCAGCACAATAACCAACCTGTTTACACATGAGGGTCAATGAATTTTAACAGCATCTGAAGGATTCCCAGAAAGAACTGCCACACTAAAACACTTGAAGCAGCACAATAAGTTATCATGGATGTGTGCCTCTACATACATCTGCATTAAAACATTAAGTAATGAAAGACATTAAAGATAGAAATCATGCTTCCAGGTAGAAAAATCAAAACAGATGGACTAATATGTAAGCAATTAGTATTGTACAAAAATACATTCCTAGGTTTTAGTTATAGGATTCTTCCTTTGTATTACAGAGATATTTACTAATGATGTTTATTAAGATTAAACACACAATGCCTCATGAAACTTAAACATCAGAGGCTCTTACCAAAGCTGTTTTTTTCTAGGTTAGCATGAATGTAACTTACTCTGGTTTGGGCAAAAGATTTGTTATCAACAATCAGAGTAAAAGCAACCTGTGCACAAAAAAATTTTTATAAGACTTGAAAATATAAAAAGAAGCTGAGTGCAGCAGTTCACACCTGTGGTCCCAGCTACATGGAAGGCTGAGATGGGAGGATCACTTGAGCCCAGGAGTTCAACATTACAGTGAGCTATGATCATGCCACTGCACTCCAGCCTGGGTGACAAAGTGAGATCCTGTCTCAAAAAAAAAAAAAGTCCAGGTGCAGTGGCTCACAGCTGTAATCCCAGCACTTTGGGAGGCCAAAGTGGGTGAATCACGTCAGAAGCTCAAGACCAGCCTGACCAAAAAAGTCAAACCCCATCTCTACTAAAAATCCAAAAAATTAGCTGGGTGTGGTGGCAGGCACCTGTAATCCCAGTTTAGGAGGCTGAGGAAGGAGAATTTCTTGAACCCGGGAAGCAGAAGTTGCTGTAAACTGAGATTGCGCCATTGCTCTCCAGCCTGGGCAACAAGAGCAAAACTCCATCTCAAAAAATAATAGTAAACATTCAAATGATCCAAAACTTAGTAACATTTCATGAATATAGGGACCAGATATGGTAGCCTCAACCAAACATATAAAACATGAACACAGGCCGGGCATAGTGGCTTGCGCCTGTAATCCCAGCACTTTGGGAAGCTGAGGTGGGCAGATCACAAGGTCAGGAGTTCAAGACCAGCCTGGCCAACAAGGTGAAACCATCCCTACTAAAAATACAAAAATTAGTTGGGTGTGGTGGTGTGTGCCTGTAATCCCAGCTACTGGGGAGACTGAGGCCGGAGAATGGCTTGAATCCAGGAGGCAGAGTTTGCAGTGAGCCGAAATTATTGTGTCACCACACTCCAGTCTGAGTGACAGAGCTACACTCTGTCTCAAAAAAAAAAGAAAACATGAACACAAATCTACCAACAATGAGTTTTCGGCAACCAAGAAAAATACTTGTACAAAGCTTCAAGAAGTAGAGATCTATCCTTGTGTTCAGCTTACTGCAATTTTAAAAGTTATTAACCTTATAAATTTGGTCATCTGGTTTTCCACTTTGCTTTTTCACAGCGCAGCAAATAAGAGAGACTATTGACTAATGAACAGATGTGACAGCCAAAGAAGAGGAAACCATAGAATCCTCTTCATACAAGGGCAGGCATATCACTATGCACCTGAGTCATCAGGAAAATCAGTTAATTTCTCTTTATTGAGAAGAAAATTATCAGAGTCCTTTTGGTGTTATATAAACAAGCCACAAACTACCAAAGGAGTTTCCCTTAATGTTGATTGGTCATGTTTCCACAGTAAACATCAGTCTGAGCTCAAAGTATTATTGGTGTCCTTTTACTTAATAGCATAGTATTAAAGATGCAGAGGGCTGGGTTTGGTGGCTCTCACTTGTAATCAGCCTGCCTGGTCAACACTGAGACCTCATCTCTACATTTAAAATAATATATATATTACAAACCGTATCATCACAGGGGGGTGCCCCCACCCCCTGCCATATGGCAAGTAATATCACACTTCGTCTGTATTGAATGAATAATGCCACAGGAGGGGTGTACACCCTCTGCGATTTTGGGAGTAATAGCATTTTCTCTTCCCCTGAATATTAGGAACAATATCACTGTGGGGTGTGCACTCCCTTTGATGTTGAAAGTAATAACCTCCTCTTCTTCCCCAAATATTAGGAACAATATCACGGGGAGGGGGGGGTTACATGCAGTGCATTATTGGTAGTAATATCACCCCCCCGAATATTAGAAACAATATCAGAGTGAGGGTGTACATCCCCGGTGATGTTAGGAGTAATATCATTCTCTCCCCCAACCCCCGTTTGTTAGAACAGTATCACAGGTGGGGTGTACACCCTCTGCAATATTGGGAGTAATATTTTCTCCCCTCCTGGATATTAGGAGTAATATCGCAGGGGAGGTTTACACCCTCTGTGATATTTGTCAGTAATATCTCCCTCTCCTCTCCCCATGGATATTAGAATATCATGGAGAAGGAGTACATTCCCTGTTATATTGGGAGTAATATCCTCTTTTGCCCTGGATATTAGAAATGATATCATAGCAGGTGGCCTGGAACTCAGAGGAGCAGTTGGAGTTGGAGGAAAAGGACTCTGTTTTCCTCCAGTCTTCCTCTGCTGCTGCATTAGCACCCCACTGCACCCCCAACCCCTATCTCTCCCCTGCCCTCACTCCCTGAGTCTTAGAACCCCTTCCTTATCTTCAGTACACACCTTCTTTTATTTTTTCCAGTCAGAGCCTCACTCTTGCCCAGGCCGGAGTGCTGTGGTGCAATCTAAGCACATGGCAACTTCCACCTCCCAGGTTCAAGCGACTCTCCCGCCTCAGCCACCCAAGTAACTGGGATTAGTGGCGCACACCACCACGCCTGGCTAATTGTTGTAATTTTAGCAGAGATGGGATTTCGCCCTGTTGGCCAGGCTGGTCTCCAGCTCCTGACCTCAGGTGATCCACCCGCCTCGGCCTCCCAAAGTGCTGGGATTACAAGCATGAGCCACTATGCTGGCTGCAGCACGCACCTTCTTAAGAACAGTTCCTTTCTGGATCCTTCCTAAGGTTCTGATTTCTAATCCTTCTTAACCCAGCTCACTGTCCCTCCACCCCCATCCCCCCATTCTGCCTCACTTTCTCCTTTCCTGATCCCACCATTTCCCACAATCAGTCCTGGCCTCAGATTCCCGCCCTTCAGGTTCTAGTGTTCCTTGGGTCCTCCCTCTCCCCTGATCCTCTCTGATTGGGGTAGGGGTGTGAGCTGGAATTAAAGCCAGCCTTTATTGACTGGAGTCCTGGGCCTGGATTCTGCACTGAGCTCCGCTGTGTCATTTCACCTTCTAGTTTCTGCTCTTTCTGCTGCTTCAGCCTCTTCATACACTAAACCCGCCCCCAGATGCTGACCCCGCCGGTGGAGCGCCACTCCTTCCCCCCTGCTGCTTCTCCATCTCCATCTCTCCATCTTCTGCTACTGGCCTTTCCTGGCACGGGGCCCGAGCTCTGAGCTCTTGCCCTTTTCCAGGACACTGTCCTGCTCCTCCTCGTCACCCCCAGGTTAGTGGCTGTGGGCTCCTCCTCCAGCTGCTGCAGGCCTGGGCCACCCTGATCAGTGTGACGGTTGACAGTGTAGTTCACTCCTGGCTTGGCAGCGCAGGTGCCGAGTGCTCAGCGACCCCTGTAGGCTGGTGTGGGCGCTGCCTGGAGGTTGCTGTAGTGCTCGTTTGTGCCCAGCGCCCCACCTGGGGCTTCCTCATTGAGTCGCTGCTGCCCCCTCCCAGGACGGGGACCAGGGTTCCGCTGGTGGCATCTTCTTACAAGGCGCCTTCGCTTCTCAGGGAACTCAGCCGTGCAGCCTGGGAGGCTTCTGTCGCACAGGTTGCCATATTCCCCGCGGGCCTGTTGGGCTCTGGCCTTAGGCCGCTCACCCCACTCCGGCCACCGCCTCTCCCTTCCCACGGCAGAAGGAGGCGATGGAGGGACCTCCAGACAGGAGACGGCCACCGCTCCCCCAGCAGCGGGCAGGGCAGAGGAGAAAGACGCCAGGAAGCGGAAGGTTGCCGCTGGCCAAGGGTCGCCCAGGGCTGCGCCCCCTGATTCCTGCCCGGAAGCAGCGCCGTGACCCTCCCTGCCAAGTTGCTCCTGGAAAAGCTCTAAGGCTCTCGGGCCTGCAGGGAGGGACACTTTCTTCCTCACTATGAATCTGCAAACTCGGGGCCAGGTATTTTCTGCATATTCTTAAATAGCATGCTTCAGTCAAAGGTTGATGATAGAACCACTCTTTCTGATTATCGCCTGCTGACACAGAGAACACATGAACATGAAAATAAGAATATGTATAAATAGTTTTTGCCAGAGGCGGTGGCTCACACCTGTAATCCCAGCACTATGGGAGGCCCAGACGAATAGATCACGAGGTCAGGAGTTTGAGACCAGCCTGGCCAACATAGTGAAATGGGTCTCTACTAAAAAACACAAAAATTAGGTGGGCATGGTGGCAGGTGCCTGTAGTCCCAGCTGCTCAGGAGGTTAAGGTGGAAGAATCGCTTGAACACAGGAGGCAGCGGTTGCTGTGAGCTGAGATCACACCACTGCTGCGCTCCAGCCTGGCGACAGAGCAAGATTCCGTCTCAAAAAAAAAAAAAAAGATATTTATGAATAGTTTCCAAACTTTGGAGGGATCAAGAAGGGAGAAGAAAAACAAACGCTTCCACCCACCTTTGATCACAAAATTGTGGTTTACCAAATCAGTGTAAATTATAGATGACTTTTAAGAAATACGTTTCTTAAATCTAGAAAACAAAACAAGAGCCGGGCGCGGGGCTCACACCTGTAATCCCAGTACTTTGGAAGTCCCAGGCAGGTGGAGGGAGGAGGAACGGGGAGGGGAAGAAGGGGCTGCGATTACCTGAAATCAGAAGTTTGTGACCAGCCTGACTAACATGTTGAAACCCCATCTCTACTAAAAATACAAAAATTAGCTGGGCTTAGTGGCGTGTGCCTGCAGTCTCAGCTATTCGGGAGGCTGAGGCAGGAGAATCGCTTGAACTCAGGAGGGGAAGGTTGCAGGGAGCCAAGACTGCACCACTGCACTCCAGCCTGGGTGACAGAGTGAGGCTGTCTCAAAAAAAAAAAAAAAAAAAAGTAATAAATCAAAAATGTTTTAAGTACAAGTTATAAAAACATTATTTTAACAGATTTTTTGTTTTGCTTGATCTTGCTTATCAGTTTTTTGAACCCTTAAGTTTTCTTATTGGAGTTCTAGAAATTGGTTTTTAGTTCACTGATTTTTATTTTTATTTTTGAGACTGCGTCTCACTGTGTCCCCCAGGCTGGAGAGCAGTGGCACAATTTTGGCTCACTGCAATCTCCACCACCTCCTAGATTCAAACTATTGTCATGCCTTAGCCTCCTGAGTAGCTGGGTTACAGACGTGATCCACCACACCTGGCTAATTTTTGTATTTTTAGTAGACACGGGGTTTCACTGTGTTGGCCAGGCTGGTCTCAAACTCTTGACCACAAGTGGTTCACCTGCCTTGGCCTCCCAAAATGCTGGGGTTACAGGCATGAGGCACTGCACCCAGCCCGTTGATTTTTTTAAAAATATTTATTTGTAATGTATTGAGGGGGTATAAGTGCGAGTTTCTCACATGCCTGTGTCACATAGTGGTGAAGCCTGAGTAGTTCACTAATGTGAGTTATCAGAAACCTGTGTGCAAGATGATTCCTTAGAGTTTTTTCCATACAAGGCAAATTTGGGGGCAGGGCTCGGTGGCTCATGGCTGTAATCCCAGCACTTTGAAAGGCTGAGGATGGTGGATGGTGAGATCAGGAGCTCAAGACCAGCCCAGCCAACATGGTGAAATCCCATCTACACTGCTACCAATTAGCTGGGCGTGGTGGCAGACACCTGTAGTCCCAGCTACTTTGGAGGCTGAGGCAGAAGAATCGCTTGAACCCAGGAGGCAGATGTTGCAGCAGAGTAGGTATCCAGCCTAGGTGACAGAGTGAGACTCTGTCTCAAAAAAAAAAAAAAAGAAGAAGAAGAAAAAGAAAATTTGGACTATTGCTGATTAAAAATATTTATTTTTAGAGTAGAATTCAAAATGGTAACTGTGGATGATGGAAACAGTAGTTATGATGAGAATTGATGAACATTCTCAATTCACAAGAATATTTAATTTCTTATTTTATGTGCAGCATTTTAAGGCAGTAACAAGAATCATGACTTACAGCATCATATCAGGACCACCAGACCGTTTTTTGTTTGTTTTTGAGATGGAGTCTCGCTCTATTGCCCGGGCTGGAGTGCAGTGGCGTGATCTCGGATTAGCAGAACCTCCTCTTCCTGGTTTCAAACAATTCTCCTGCTTCAGCCTCCTGAGTAGCTGAGATTACAGGTGTGCACCACCTAGCCCAGCTAATTTTTGCATTTTTAGTAGAGACAGGGTTTCACCATGTCGGCCAGGCTGGTCTTGAACTCCTGACCTCGTGATCCGCCTGCCTTGGCTTCCCAAAGTGCTGGGAATACAGGCATTAGCCACCTCACCTGGCCAGAACACCAGACTTTTATAAATTTCATAGAATCTTCAGACTGCATTAGTAACTTTTTTTTTTTTTTTTTGAGATGGAGTCTTCCTTAGTCACCCAGGCTCGAGTGCAGTGGTGCCATCTCCGCTCACTGCAACCTCCACCTCCCTGATTCAAGCAATTCTCCTGCTTCACCCTTCCAAGTATCTGGGACTACAGGCATGTGTCAGCATGCCTGACTAATTTTTGTAGTTTTAGCAGAGACGTGGTTTCACCATATTGGTCAGGTGGGTCTCAAACTCCTTGACCTAAGTTAATCCACCTGCCTCAGTCTCCCAAAGTGCTGGGATTATAGGCATGAGCAACCATGCCAAGCCATTAATAACATGTTTATACGCATACAACTTTAGCAAATATTTAGCATAACAATCAAAATTACAAATCATAGCATATTAAAATTGTATAAATGTATATAATTTTTGGAACATGTATATCAACAATATACCCATAAATATAACAGATGAGATCTACTGTCACCTCGTCTGACAATGCCCTCCCATGCAGTATCACCATTTGACAATGCCTGCCCATACAACCTGCCTAATAAATCTAATCATTTAATATCTCTACAAGATCAGAGATACATTCTTTATACTCCCCAACGGACCCAGCTGAAAAATCCCAAAGTTAATTTTAAACCAAAAATACTTGATTTAGGATTTTGATGCTGATGAAACCCATCAAAGATACCAAGTTTGAAAACACTTGATCAGAAGAGAATCACAGGTCATTTTTAAAAGAATATTCAGACCAGTCATGGTGGCTGATGCCTGTAATCCCAGCACTTTAGGAGAACACGGTGGGCAGATCACGAGGTCAGGAGATCAAGAGCATTTTGACTAACATGGTGAAGCCCTGTCTCTACTACAAATACAAAAAAATTAGCTGGGCATGGTTACATGTGCCTGTAATCCCAGTTACTCAGGAGGCTGAGGCAGGAGAATTGCTTGAACCCAGGAGGTGGAGGTTTTAGTGAGCCGAGATTTTGCCACTGCACTCCAGCCTGGGCAACAGAGTGAGACTCATTCTCAAAAATAAATAAATATAAAGAATATTCATTTAACCAGAGACTTCAAACTCAATACAGAAAGTTATGTGGATATAAAAACCTTAACCCTTTAGGCCGGGCACAGTGGTTCATGGCTGTAATCCCAGCACTTTGGGAGGCTGAGTTGGATGGATCACCTGAGGTCAGGAGTTCGAGACCAGCCTGGCCAACATGGCGAAACCCCATCTCTACTAAAAATACAAAAATTAGCCAGGTGTGGTGGCGCATGCCTGTAATCCCAGCTACTTGGAAGGCTGAGGCATGAGGATCGCTTGAATCTGGGAGGCGGAGGTTGCAGTGATCTGAGATGATGCCAATGCACTCCAACCTGGGCAACAGAGAGAGACTCAGTCTCAAAAACAAACAAAAAAATTTTAACCCGTTTTTAAGTTCAGTAATCAAAAAGAATACTTGAATTTAATCAAACAGGACAAGTGGATACAGGTTAGGGGTATACACACATGATGACTTTGGTCATATCTCCATTTGCCACCTGATTATGCATTACAATGGCATCTTTACTGACTGGAAAGCCAGTATCATAGGCAGTATAGGAGGCACTCTGGGACTTGAGACAAGAATATTGTTGTGTAGAAATGTCATCGATTGTGTTAAAATTATTCTCCAGGGGCTAGAGAACACATAGCATGGCATTTAGAATGAGATAACTTTGATTGGCTGTGAGGTCTCAACACTTACTAGCTGTGTCACATTGGACAAAGTGCTTCATCATTCTGAGACTTAGTTTTT
Source organism: Plecturocebus donacophilus (assembly GCA_004027715.1). NCBI lineage: Eukaryota > Metazoa > Chordata > Mammalia > Primates > Pitheciidae > Plecturocebus > Plecturocebus donacophilus. The sequence continues at coordinate 23,118 of PVKP010005822.1, forward strand.
TGTTGTTGTTTTTGTTCATTTGTTTGTTTGTTTTGAGACAGAGTTTTGCTCTTGTCACCCAGGCTGGAGTGCAATGACACGATCTTGGCTCACTGCAACCTCCTCCTCCTGGGTTCAGGAGATTCTCCTGCCTCAACCACTGGAGTCCTGGGATTACAGGCGCCCATTACTACACCCAGCTAATTTTTGTATTTTTAGTAGAGACGGGGATTCACCATGTTGGCCAGGCTGGTCTCGAACTCCTGATCTCAGGTGATCCACCTTCCTCGACCCCCCAAAGTGCTGGGATTACAGATGTGAGTCACCATGCCTGTCCAAGACTCAGTTTTTCAGGGAAAAATAACTATGTCCTTTGTAAGCTTGCTAGCAGGTTTAAGTGTAATAATGGGTGGGAATGACTTTGTTCTGTGACTAACATGTAGTAACAACTTAATTAATGTTAACCCTTATCAATATCATGTAAGAATATAAGTTACAGGAGAGAGGAACCCTGTCAGTTTGTTCTCTGCTACAGCCCAAGATCATGAATCGTGGCTGGCATATAGTAGGCATTTATTTATTTATTTGATTTAATTGATTATTTATTTAGAGTTGGAGTCTCACTCTGTTGCCCAGGCTGGAGTACAGTGGCTCCTGCCTCAGCCTCCCTAGTAGCTGGGATTACAGATGTGCACTACCATGCCCGGCTAATATTTGTACTTTTAGTAGTAATGGGTTTCACCATGTTGGCCAGGATAGTCTCAAACTCTTGCCTCAAGTGATTTACCCACCTTGGCCTCCCAAAATATTGGGATTACAATTGTGAGCCACTGCACCTGGCCCAGAGTAGACATTTAATAATATTTGTTGAACAAGTATTTGGCATTCTTGGAATTCTGAAAGGGGGTGGGGAAGATTTTTAAATCACTATATGTACATATATATTTTGAGACAGGGTTTTGCTCTTGTTGCCCAGGCTGGAGTGCAATGGTGCAATCTTGGCGCACCACACCCTCCGCCTTCAAGGTTGAAGCGATTCTCCTGCCTCAGCCTCCCGAGTAGCTGGGATTACAGGCATGGGCCACCACACCTGGCTAATTTTGTATTTTTAGTAGACATGGGGTTTCTCCTTGTTGGTCAGGTTGGTCTCGAACTCCTGACCTCAGATGATCTGCCCACCTCACCCTCCCAAAGTGCTGGGATCACAGGCATGAGCCACCATCCCCGGCCAAAATAACAACATATTTTAAAAAGCCACATTGTCCTATAATATCCATTTCTCTTGCCTATTTAGGAAATTGAGGGTTTTTTTCTAAAACATGCTTACATATGGGAAATAGTATACAAAATGTGCATGAATGTCTTAGACACAATTTGAGGTTTCCAAGAGATTTTGTGCTGGGGAGGCTATTTGCTACAAGCTCCCAAAGCTCTGGGAGGACATAGTATTCATCCTCCCTCAGTAGAGGCCATGAGACTCTGAGAAGCCCTGGGGAGCACCCGAGCCTTGGGCTTTTAGCATAGAGTGTTCAGCTCTTTATTGTTTGGGCCCATGGTACAGAGAAGTCCCAGGTCTCTGGCTTCCTGTGACCTTTGCCTTCCTTGCCAACAGAAAATGTGACCCTCCAAAGCAAGAAACTTGAGGGCATGGGTCACCCCAGCCCTGGCATCTGCCCAGAGCTTGAGAAGAAAGAAACATTCTCCAGCTACCTCACAGGGCTGACATAGGTGGTCGCTGCTCTGTGGATCACCCAGCTGTGTTGGGGGACCTGAACCCCATCTGCAGGAATGTGAGGAGGAAAATACAAATCTTTACGTGAGTCCTGAGAAGGCAGATGCAGCAGAAACCTCCAGGCGGTAACTAGCCAGTCTGGGACCTGTGGTGGAGAGAGAGCATATTGGCGATCATGTGTACTTACACTCTAGGGTCACCAGGTGGCACTATGGCCTCATCGTGGCTCTGAAAAGGAAGATTCAGAAGGAGATCATCACAGCTAATGTTTAAAAAGTCCCTACTATGTACCAAATCATTCACCCCTGGCAACAACCTAAGGAGATGCAGATTCTTATTATCTATATTTTATAGCAAAGGAAACGGAGACATAAAGAGGTGAATTATCTTGCCCAGATCACTCAGCTAATAAGTGGTGGAGGCCGAATAGGACCTAAACAGTGTGGCTGCAGAGCCCGCATGCATTGATTCCCCAAGTGTTTATTGAGCACCTGCCATGTACAAGGCCTTGTGTGATTAAATATGGTTATGATTAATAATATAAAAATGACAAATCACTGACACTTTTTAGAGGTAAGATTTTCTTTTTTTTTTTTTTTTGGTAGGTTTCAGGCACAGAACTGTATATGCAATAATAGTGAATTTGATCCCACTAGCTATGACAGAAATGATGATACATTTAAATGAGTTGGATGTTTTAGAGATATTATCTCATGCATCCTTGGCAGAAACTGAATGAGGAATGAAATTTATTGTTCCCATTTCACACAGAAGGAAACTGAGGTATGGAGGGGTAAAGTAATTTTGCATGGCATGAAGTAGAAATTCAAAGTACAGGAATTTGAACTTAGTTCTGACCTTTTCTGAGGCCTCCATGCTCTTGACCACTATAGTCTCATGCATCACCTTGTTTTCTCACTCATCCAACAAACATTTTTTTAAAAATTGTCTAATAGGTTGGCACTCATCATGAGCTTCTGTTCCCATTCTGCAGGTGGTGAAGCCCTCTATTGTCCTGACCCCACAGTTCCTGTCCCATGACCAGGGCCAACTCACCAAGGAGCTGCAGCAGCATGTAAAGTCAGTGCCATCCCCCATGTGAGTACCTGAGGAAGGTGAGTGAATGCAGACAGACGGGGCCTGGCACCCTTGAACAGTTCCTGGTCTCAGCTGCCCCACATCTCACAGGGGGCCATGCTGGGGGAAGCATAGGCAGTCATGGTACTGGCTTTTTCCTCCTTTTTCCTTCCATACTAGTGTCTCATGCATGGGGCAGAGTAGTTGACTTATTTGGATTAAAAACTGCTATCTTGTGTCAGAAACTCAAAAAGAATCACTGCTGGCAAGTTAACCTAAAGAAAAACAACCAGACAAGTGCCCAACAATACTTAAAAGGCTTATTTATTTATCTGAGACAGAGTCTTGCTGTCTTTTCCAGGCTGAAGTGCGATGGTGCGATCTTGGCTCACTGTAACCTCTCTCTCCTGAGTCGAAGCAATTCTCCTGTCTCAGCCTCCCGAGTAGCTAGAACTATAAGCATGTGCCACCATACCTGGCTAATTTTTGTATTTTTAGTAGAGATGGGGTTTCCCCATGTTAGCCAAGCCGGTATTGAACTCCTGACCTCAGGCGATCCTCATGCCTCATCCTCCCAAAGGTCTGGGACTACAGGGGTGAGCCACTGTGCTTGGCCTAAAGGTTACTTATTATCCTACAAAATTTGGGCTGGGTGTGGTGACTCATGCCTGTAATCCCAGCACATTGGGAGGCAGAGGTGGGTGGATCACCTGAGGTTAGGAGTTCAAGACTAGCCTGACCAGTATGGCGAAACCTTGTCTCTACTAAAAATACAAAAATTAGCCAGGCATGGTGCTGCATGCCTGTAGTCCCAGCTAGTCAGGATGCAGACAGGATAATTGCTTGGACCAAGGAGGCAGAGGTTGCAATGAGCTGAGATTGTGCCACTGCACTCCAACCTGGGCACAGAGCAAGACTCTGTCAAAACAAATAAACGAACAAATTATCCTGCAAAATTTGAAAAGGAAACAAATCATTAGCTTCTAAACTATTACATGACTCATAATAAATAAATTCTATATTATGCATATATGTTCTATATTTCTGAATAAAAGACTTAACAAAGTCATATTTACAACATATAATACATATTTTTTATTCTACTTCATTTTGAATGCTCTTTGCAATCTACAAAAAGTCCAATAGTAATAATTAAAGTACTCATTAAATTGAGCATTATCTTGTCATTTAAAATGATAATCTCAAAAATGATCTTTTGCTTTTGAGCTAAAAATATTTTAAGGATATAATATTTAAGAGAAAAACACTGACTATGAAAGAATATACATGGTTTATTATTTTTCGAGACAGAGTCACGCTCTGTCGCTCAGGCTGAAGTGCAGTGTTATGATCTCAGCTCACTGCCCCCTTTGCCTCCCTGGGTTCAAGCGATTCTCCTGCCTCAGCCTCCTGCATAGCTGACATTACAGGTGCACACCACCACGCCTGGCTAACTTTTGTATTTTTTAGTAGAGACAGGATTTCACCATATTGGCCAGACTGATCTTGAACTCCTGACCTCGTGATCCACACACCAAGGCTTCCCAAAGAGCTGAGATTGCAGGCGTGAGCCACTTTGCCTGAATCATAGTTTTATCCTATCTGTTTAAAAATAAAGATTGAAAGAATACATATGCAAATAAGTTTACATTTCTCTTTCTGTAATACTTTGCTGCATTGTCTGGGTATTGACAATATGCATTCTGAAGCTACATGGCTAACGTTGAGTACTCACTGTGTGTACCAGGCCCTGGGCTCAATGCTCTACATGCATTTTTATCTCATTTAATTTTCTCCACAACCTGAGATAATATAGCCAACCCATTTTAGAGAGTTGGAACTGAGGCTCAGAGACTGAAAGTTAAATGCCTGAGGTTGCAGTTAATAAGAGACAGAGCTGGAACTGAAGCCTACGTGTTCCTGACAACCAGATCATGTTCTGATGGTAGGCTAGTCTGCTTCACAGAGCATGGAATAGTTGGTGTGTGCCTGCTAGGATAGACTAGGTATCACTGTAGGTAATAAACAGCCCCTAACAATGGAAATTTACAACACTGAAGGCTCTTTGTCTCTTCATGCTGCACACCCTCCATGGCTCTCCTGGGCCCTGTGCTCCACATCCCCTCATCTGCCACCAGAATAAAGGAGCAGCCTCCACATGAGACCTGTCAGTAGCTCTAAGAGATGAAGGAAAGGGTGGCCAGTCTCAATGGGTCCTAACTCTTTCGCCTCGAGGTGACAAACTTCACTTCCACTCACATCTCCTGAGTCAAAGCAAATCCCATAACTACCTCCACTTTCAAGGGGCCCAGAGGAGAACCTGAAATGCTCAGCGGACTTCATTAAGGCCACCATATGGTGTCAGCCTGTGTGGGAGACTGTGGAGGGGCAGAGGAGGAGAGTGGGGAATTGATGGGAAATGACAGCAGGTCTGAGTCACTGTGCATTTGCTTTATCCTCTACCAGGCAGTTTGTGCCAGAGCCGAACAAAATCAGCAGCAACATGATCAAATAGGGCAAACTTCAGAAAAAGCAGTTTGTTCAGATGTGATCAGCAGTGCACTCAGAAGTCAGCTGGGTGGCATTGAGTCAGTAAATCTCTGACTGCCTCAGTTACCCCATATGAGAGTTGTGAAGATGGGAGCATTGAGAGAGTTGATTTGGAAGGATATCAGGAGTGTGAATATTCAACATTTTAGTTCTTTTAAGTTAAATCCAGGCACTATCTTTCCTGCAAGTCTCCCGTTTCTTTCAGATTGCACAGCTGAGAGTACTCAGATTAGGGCTGGAGGTCATAAAATATTGGCTCCCACATCAACAGCTCCCCTGTGTCGTGCATGCATTCTGTGCATTTTCCTGTGCTAAACACTATCCCAAAACATCGTGGGGCCTGATTCTTCCTCCTTGTTCCAATGGCCCTGGGTGACTCAAGTGCCCATTCAATGACCAGGACCCAGGGGTCTTAGAGTAATGCTCTGTGAGGCCCCAGGTGCCAGCTGCTGCCCTGTCAAAGTGTGAGGCAAGGGACAGGGCATCATCTGTGGAGGACAGTGGTCAGCCAGGCTTGGTGACTCTACTTGGTGGACAGATGATCCCACACTTGCCACCTCTGATGGATCCACTGCCTTTGTACCTATTTGTCCTGCTGATGTTCCAATGGCTGCCTCAGCATCCCAGCCTATGCCCAATGCCACTGAACACAGATCTGGCCCCTGGGGACCCAGGAGACCTATAGGACTCACTCAACTGTCCCCAGGAGTCCCCATACCCTCATTCTTATCAAGGACCTAGGAGCCCTACCCCCTGGCCCTCCCTCAACAGCCGCAAATGATGATTTGCTGCTGTTATCATCATTACTGTCTTTAGTGGCCAAGGACCTTCCAAGGTCCCAACTCTGGAAAGAAAGATGTTCTTGGGAGGTGATGACATTCGAAACACAGGTGCTCAACAGGTTGCTTCCTCCTTTCCTCAGACAGTCTTTGATGCAACCATTGACACTCACATTGTGTGGAAGGAAACCAGCCCAGGGTCACACGACTGATCAGTAGCACAGCTGGTCTCAAATCTAAGGTGCTGGTCCTGCTTCCATGAGGGACCTGACTGCAAGGGAGGTTGGCCCTGGCTTTGAGGAGCCCTTCATGAGCTGCATGAATCACCTCCCCAGTTGGAGACCTCAAATTCTACTCACATCTCCTTCCTTGCCCTGTCTCTGCTTGGGCTATAATGAAGGTGACCCCAGCAACCCTTCATGGCCATGATGGTACTTTCTGCCATTCACTTTTGGGCTAATCTGACTTTAACACCCACTTACTTAGTCTCTCCTTTTACAACCAAGACAACCCCAATCTGGGACTCTTTATGCAGGTGAGAGCATGTGAATAGAATTGAATGCCATAGTTTGTTATCCCTGCTTTGTTTTTGTTTTCCTTGTGTCTCAGGGTCATTTTTCTATTTATGGTAAAGGCATTGGCTTTCCATTTGTAGCATGAATAGAATATTTGCAGTTTACAATAACTTTATGTGATAGTAAATTGTAAGGAGATTTAAAGCAGCAGTTTTCAGTTGTGAAAGGCCTGAGTATGTTTGAGCACATTCTATGTGCCTTTGGGAAGTTTGGCCTGCCTTTGGGAAGTTTAGCTGAGGATGGGTCCAGGAAAGATAATGGACAGTGGGGGTCTGACCTGGTCACCAGACCCCTGGGTCCTGCCCACCAACTCGGCACTCCCTAGCCATCACTTGTGATGCTGCCAAACCCTCTGGGTATTGTGACCAAATCCCCCAGGAGAGAGGCTGGTGAACTTTGTCTTTTGAAAAGAGGTGCACAGATTCCTTGGACATCCTTGAGAGCTCAACCATGAGAGTCAACTTGGTTTTCTCCCCCTCATTAGGGTTCAGAATTAAAAGTCCACCTTCACAGGCAGTAAGATAATATAGATAAGTGACACCATCACCCTGTTTCACATGTTAACATGTCTAGAGGGGTTAGGGGTGATTAGAGACCACACAACCTTGTGCCCCACAGTGGAATTCCTAGGCCAGAGGGAGACATGTGATTGCCATGTTATGATCTTCTTACTGTCTTATAAAGACAGTCTTGTTTCCCTTTGGATTATTTCTTCTGTTGATTTCTTATAAGGGCACTTTGAATTTCCAAGCATATAATAATTTTTGGTTATCTTTTAATCATTGACTTCTAGCACAACTCTGTGATCAGAAAACTGCTGTGTGATTGGATTTGTCTGAAATACATTGAGATTTGCTTGATGAACAAAATAAGTCGGATTAATTTTTGTAAATGTACCATGCATGCTTAGAACCAGTGTAGCTCCAACATTTGTTCCCAAGATACAGGATGATGGATGGCTCCATGGATATGATGGAGATGGCTTACTATTGGGACTTTCAGCATCCTTCTCAGTTTTGTGCTTAGAATATGAATGGCTGAGAGGGGGCTGTGGAGCTTCCCACTCTGCTTCTGTGTGAGGTTCTTCCTGCTGTTCTGCCATCATTTATTTCTTAGGTTTTGCAGCCAATACTGACCATGAGAAACCCTGGGAGCTCAGGAAGGAAGGAGCCGCCCAGAAACAGGGACAGGGAGCTGATGGGAAAGACCAGAAATCAGGTCTGTGAAGGTTCCAGAGAGCCTTGGGAGGCACGTGGGGGACTGAGATGTGGTAGGGGCATTGGAGGACACAGGTGCTCCGTGGAATGTCCACTGTGAGGTACCACATTCTGGGGCCGGGGATTGATGGAGAGGGAGTATAAAGCCTGAGGGTTGCTTAGGCAATGCCCAGACAGGAGAAGGTGTAGTGGAAACCAGAGCCCTGGTCTCCATCTAATTGCTCCTGAGCCTCCTGCTTTCTTGCCCCACATGTCCTGTTGCTTCCCTGATAGACTTTCTTCCTGACTTATAGCTGAACCTCCCACTCACCCTTGAAGATTTAGTTTGAACCAGATCCTTTCCCAGACCCCCTCCTCCAGGTGCCCAACATCCCCTCTTCCCCTGCCTCCCCTTCCCTCCCATCCCCCTCCCCAACTCAGATCCCACCCCATCCCTATCCCCTTCCCTCCCCCATCCCTAAGCCACCCCCACCTCTGTCCCACCTCAGGGTGCACTGAGAGGACCAGGACACGCGGGTGCCATGGCTGCTCTTTTGCCTCCTCCTGCTGGAGTTTCCCAGCCATCAATCCACCCATGTGGGTAGATGCTGGACCCATGGGGTTTCTTCCTTGTTATTGGGCTGTGTCATGTGGCAAATTATACAGTGCAGGCCTGTAATTTCAGTGTTTTGGGGCATTAAGGTGGGCAGATCACCTGAGTCAAGGAGTTTAAGACTAGCTGGACATCAGAGGCAAACCCCATCTCTACAAAAGATTCCAAAAAAGATTAGTCGGATGCCCACTGCACTCTGTCTCAAACAGAATAAACCAAAACAAAGTGAAATGTCATTTGAGTCCTGTGTCATCTGGTTTGATGACCTTTTAGGAACTTCTGAGTTATCTGTGTCTTCTGCTCTTGGGGGCTGCCTCTAGGAAGTCTGTGTCCAGTCAGTGTGATAGGAGCTGAGAAGCCCATCAGATGGAGAGGAAGGGGATGCACCTGCTGCGAGGTTTGCAATATGGGAGTCACTAGGAGTGACATGACCAAGATGTGAATGAGGACTGTATTTTCCTTTGTTTTGTAAAATGTGTATGGTGCAGATCATTGATTGACCCAAAGGAGAGAGGATCTTAAAGTCCTTATGTTATCCAAATATAAAGAAATGACAGGCCAAGTGTGGTGGCTGCTGTAATTGGGAGGCTAAGGCCAGCGGATCAGTTGAGGTCAGGAGTTCCAGACCAGCCTGACCAACAGGGTAAAACCCTGTCTCTACTAAAAATAAACAAAATAGCCATGCATGGTGGCAGCCTCCTGTAATACTAGCTACTCAGGAGGCTGAGGCAGGAAATGGCTTGAACCCAGGTGGTGGAGGTTGCAGTGAGCCAAGATTGCACCACTGCACTCTAGCCTGGGTGACTGAGAAGGAAACCATCTCAAAAAAAAAAAAAAAAAAGAATTTTTTTGCAAATTTTTGAGACAAAGTCTACCTCTTGCCTCCCAGGCTGGAGGGCAATGGCCTGATCTTGGCTCACTGCAACCTCTGCCTCCCTCATTCAAGCGATTCTTCTGCCTCAGCCTCCTGAGTAGCTGGGATTCCCAGGCACCTGCCGCCACACCTGACTACATTTTGTATTTTTGGTAGAGATGATGTTTCACCATGTTGGCCAGGCTGGTCTGCAACTCCTGACCTCAGGTGATCCACTAGCCTCAGCCTCCCAAAGTGCTGTGATTACAGGCATGAGCTACAGTGCCTGGCATTTTTGTGATATTTTTAGATCATCAGCTATTGTTAGTGTTAATGTATTTATGTGTGGCCTAAGACAGGTTTCCTTCTTTTAATATTGCCCAGGGATGCCAAAAAAATGGATATCCCTGCTTTATGTTAAAAAAAAAAAAAAAAAAAAAAAGACACTCTGCATTTGGAATGCCTAAAATCACTACCAGCCATGCAGAAAACATGAGACTGGTAACTTCCAGTCTTTTTTGAAGCAGTGGAATTCCCTGGTGATATCTGAGGGGTGTGGTTACCTCTTGGAGGAGGTTGATGGTTTCTAAAGATTATCATTTTTTACTGAAATATTGTAAATGGCATTGATCTTGTCATTATTTCAACTATTATTATTCCAGGTAATCAGTTTTCCACCTGAGTATTTGTATCCTGGGCATGACTTTCTTGGTGTTCTGTGGATGCTTATCACTATTGTGTTTCTGGGAGTTTGTACAGGTGGCCTTTTCCTCTGAAAAGTTAGCCTTTGTGAGAGTATACTTTCTGTAGAGGTATACTTGTAATCACACATAAGAAGAAATTATTTAAAACAATTCATGGTTCTGGACTTTATTATGAATATTGGGTTTTACCAAAAACATCAGGGAAATGATTTATTAGCATAAGAATTATAAAAATATCTTCCATTTACATTATGAAAATTAAATAGGTTAGTGTTTGTTTAATAGAATGTCAACAGAGCTTTGAGTCAAAAACAAGTTATTGGTATTTTTTAACCTTTGTGCTCTTTATCAGAAATGGAGTATGAAGTTTTGGCACTTAAATATGAAATTCTGTCTAAACTTTTCTGCTTTATAATTCTATTTTATGGCTGGAAGGAGAGCTTTCACTTTCCTCTCTAAAGGTTCACTGCAGAAATGAACTAGCAACAGACAGCTTAACAGGAGAAGAAAAACATAGAACAGGCATAAACATGGGAGCCAGCCAAAAAATGAGACTGCAAGGATCAGATGGTTGATGCTTAAAGAGTGCTGTCTTTTCAGGAGAGAGGGAGATAGATAGAGACGGAGGCAACTTAGAGGGGGAGTAAGTGATTTTTAGGGGAAATGAAAGAGCCCAAGGAACAAACAGTTGACCTGAGATAAAGTTCCTCTGAGATCATAGGAAAGAGGCGAAAAACTGCAGGAAGGTGAAGGGCAGAGCTGCACTGCCTCTCATGATGCAGAGAAAGCCCCAGAGAATGTGTTGGAACTGTCCTTCAGAGAATCAGTGAAAAATGTGTCTGGGCAGGGTAATTTCGAATGACGTCATCACTCAAAGTGCGTGTTCCCGGTTGCAGGTGGAGAGGGGTCAGTATGTCCAAAATCTGTGCTTGATAGGAATTTGGCTGCTAAGTTGTGCCATCATTTGAGCCTTTTTGTCTATTGGGTAAATCGAGCTGTACATTTTCTCTTGCCATTCGTGACAGTAAAAATGTGTTTGTCTGGGGGCTGACCCTCCTTCTGAATAATGATCCAAGAAAAAAACACTAACCCCACGATGCTGTTTTATATTCAAGGGAAGAGGAAGTATGTTTTATTTTTACAACCTAGATAATTACCTGTCATTTGGGATTCCTTTCAAGATATGTAGAAAACAGAAAATAGATGACTGATGAAGACATCTAGGCACATTTAACAATCTCTCTTTTGTTTTTTTTTTGAAATGGAGTCTCACTCTCTGGCAAGTGGGAGGAAGAAAAAGAGGGTGGTGAAGGGGGAACAGGAGGTGAGCAGGAGGGAGAGAAGATTTGCAAATACACAGTTAGAAGAAAAGAAAGAGAAAGAAGATGGTGGGTAAAACGATTTTGGGTAGATGGAGGTGGGAGGGAAAGAGGGTGGCAAGTGGGAGGAGAAAAAGGGGTGCAGGGAGGGAAGAGAACAGCAAGCAGGAGGGAGATAAGGTTTTGCAAAAAGATGAGGAGGAAAGTTTTTAAGTAGATGGAAGGGGAAAAGAGAGTGGCAAGCAGGAGAAGGATAAGGATGGCGAGCAGAAGTAGGGAAAGAGGATTGGGGAAAAGAAGATGGGGAAAATAGTTTGGGGTATCTGGAGGACAAAAAGGGTGGCAAGCAGGATAGGGGAAAGAAGAGGGAGAGCAAGAAATGGGGAAGGTTTTGTGAAAAGAGAGTGGACAAAAATTTGGGGGTTAGATGGGGAAAAGAGGGTGGTGAGCAGGAGTAAGGAGAAGGGTTTGTGAGAAGAGGGTGGTAAATGTTCTTGGGTAGATGTAGAAGGGAAAGAGGGTGGCAAGGAGGGAGGGGGGAAAAGATGATGGGGAGAACAGTTTTGGGTATATGAAGGGGTAAAAGAGGTGGTGAGCAGCAGGAGTGGGGAGAAGGCTTTGGGAAAAGATGGGGCAAATGTTTTTGGGTAGATGAAGGAACAAAAGAGGGTGACAAGAGCAGGAGGGGGGAAAAGAAGGTGCCCAGGGAAAGGGAGAAAAGACGATGGGGAAAAATAGTGAAGAAAAGTTTTTGGGTAGATGAATGGCGAAAACAGTAGTGAGCAGGAGAATAGAGATGGCTTTTTGAAATGACAGTGGGGAAAAATGGTGAAAATGTTTTGGGGTAGATGGAGGAAGAAAAAGGGTGGCAAGAGGGAGCAGGCCAAAGGCGGTCGGGAAAAGAAGATGGAGAAATAACAGTGGGAAACAAAGGTTTTGGGTATATCTTTTTCTGATTTTTAAATCAGACTATTTGTATTTTTGCTTTTGAGTAGTTTGAGTTTGTTGTATGTTTTGTGTATTAACCCCTTGCCTCATGCATAGTTTGCAAATACTTTCTTCCATTTTCTGGATTGTTTCTTCATGCTACTGATTGCTTCCTCTGCTTTGCAGAAGCTTTTACATTTAATGTAATTGCACTTTTTCTATATTTGCTTTTGTTGCTTGTGCTTCTGATGTCTATTTGAAAATCCCTTGTCATAACCAATTTCATGAAGCATTTATCCTATTTTTTTCTTCTCTGGTAGTTTCATAGTTTCAGGTCCTACATTTAAATCTTTATTTTGAGTAGATTTTTGTATATGTTAAGATAATGGTCTAGATTAATTCTTGTACATGTGGGTGTTGTGTTTTCCTAGCACAGTTTATTGAAGAGATTGTCCTTCCCGAAGGTATCTTCTTGGTGCCTTTGATAAAAATGAGTAGATGGTAAATGCATGAATTTATTTCTGAGTTTTCTATTCTGTTTCATTTGTCTATGTCTGTCTGTCATTCGTCTACCTCTATCTATCTGTCTCTCCCTTGCCCCTTTTTTGTGCCAGTTCCATGCTGTTTTGGTTACTATAGATTTGTAGTATATTTTGAAATTGGGTAGTGTGATGCTTCCAGCTTTTTTCTTTCTATGCAAGATTCTTTTTTCTGAGGTATTTTGCAAGTCTATGTAAATTTTAGGATTTTTTTTTTTCTATTTCTATGAAGAATGTCTTTTGTAATTTAATGGGATTCTGCTCATTCTGTAGATCCCACTGGGTGATATAGATATTCTAACAACATTCTTCTAGTGCTTGGACATGGAATATCTTTCCATTTACATGTATCTGCTTTAATAGCTTTTATCTATGTTTTATAGTTTTCATTGTGGGATCTTTTGCCTTTTTGGTTAAGTTCATCTCTAGGTCTCATTTTTTGGTGGAGGTAGTAGCTACTGTAATGAAATAGGTTTCTTGATTTCTTTCTTAGGTGTTTCACTATTGGCACATGGGTGTGCTACTCATTTTTGTATATTGATATTATGTCTTTAAACTTTAGTAAATTTATTTATTATTTCTAGTTTTTTTTTGTAGAATCTTTTGGGTTTTCTCTCTATATGTATGTGATCATTTCATCTGCAAACAGAGACAATTTGACTTCCTTTTTTCCAATTTGGGTGCCTTTTATTGCATTCTCCTGTCTAATTGCTCTTCCAGTACTATGATGAAAAAAGTGGTAAAAGTAGCCACACTTGTTTCAGATCTTAGAGGAAGAGCTTTTTAACTTTTCCCCATTGTTTGTGATGTTAGCTGTGTTTTTGTCATATATGGCCCTAACAATGGAGATGGTTCTAGTTATGGGTTTGGCATACAGGCAGATTGCTGTGTTAACAAAAATTCCTATCCCTAGTTTGTTGGGTGTTTTTATGATGAAATGGTGTGGACTTTGTGGAAAGTACTTCCTGCATCTATGGAGATGAGTATCTGGGTTTCTTCATTCTGCTTATTTGATGTTTATTTGCAGGGATGGCTTTAGAATGCAAAACCAGCTTGATTTTCTTAGAAAACGATGTAGTGATCATGGTCTGTAATCCTTCAAATATGTCTTAGTATCAAATTATGATTATTTTGTTGAGCATTATTAATTGTATAATTATGCTAGACATTGATCTATGCCTTTCTGTTCTTGTGGTTTCATTTCCCAGTGTAATTTAGCATTAAATTGGGATAGGATTGTCTATAGGTTTATTTTGTATTTAGAGTATTAAGGGTTAGAAGTTTGGAGGATAAAATTTAGCAGAGATGAGACATACCTGAGGGATTGTGGGGAAGAGTGGCATGAGGTCAGGGTCAGTCAGGGTTTAGGGTTAGCAAGAAAGTGCCTGTAGCTTTAACCAATGGTAAACTTTATCAGTCGTTTTAAGCTTGCAAACCAGGCAGGCAAAGATACTTCAGTGTTTTAATTGGCACTTCCTTGAGTTCCTTGTTGAGGCTCAAACTCAGCAGAAGTACCTGGGAAGAAATTAGGACACAGAAGTGAGAAGGTTGGAGTGTAACTTTCCAAAAGTGCATCAGCCAGTGGCTGAGCTGCAGAGGTTCCCAACTTATTTCAAATTTGGATGAAAAATAACATGTTTTATAGTGTTATCGCACAAAGAAACTGGACTTTTTCAAATTTTTATGGCTAATTTTATATATTTCTGGCTTAAAGACTATAATCTTCTAAATTTCCCTAATATTTCCCTAATAATTTGCCAGCCACCCTGGGTAAATCCCAACACATGGTGAAAACCACATTTGGAATATTTTAGCTGCTGGCTGTGTGGAAAATCACTTGCATCCCCAAATTTCAACTATAAAAGAACAAGTATTTATACTGAAGAACACAGTATTTTGTGACTATCGTAAAAGATAATATGTGAGACTCCTGGCAAAATTTGATGCATGAAAATGCTCATACATAGATTCACAGACAAATATATGTACCTGTTAATGGAAGTGTGCCAGTCACATTTTGGATCTTGTAATCAGGAGGCCCTCATCACACCCTGTGAACATGAGAACGTAGTTCCAATCCACCTACTACCGACAGGGCATGGGCCATGTGCTTGGTCACAACCTCTGCTAGCCTCATAGTCTTTGTTTTTTATTTTTTTATTTTCATTTTTTATTTTTTCTTTTAT
This sequence comes from Plecturocebus donacophilus, assembly GCA_004027715.1. Lineage (NCBI taxonomy): Eukaryota > Metazoa > Chordata > Mammalia > Primates > Pitheciidae > Plecturocebus > Plecturocebus donacophilus. The sequence continues at coordinate 38,147 of PVKP010005822.1, forward strand.
TGTTATTTTTCTTTTTTTTATACTTTACTCTTTTTTATTTTTATTTTTAAGACGGAGTCTCGCTCTGTTGCCCAGTCTAGAGTGCAGTGGTGCGATCTTGGCCCACTGCAACTTCCGCCTACCAGGTGTGGAAAATGCACACTTTGAATGAGGAGACCCCCCCAAACAGGCTTTGTGTGAGCAACATGGCTGTTTATTCTCCTGGGTGCAGGTCGGCTAAGGCCAAAAAGGGCATTAGCAAATGGCAGTGGGATAGGAGTTGGTTTTATAGGTTTGAGGTGGGCAGTAGAAAGTTGCAGAGAGTAAGATCAGTTACAGTGGTGAGGGTAGGGGCAAGGAGTATACATTACCATAAGTTTAGTTACAGTGGTGGCTGGGGGTGAGGCATAAGAGCACTTAAGATGACAGGATGGATGAGAGGTATTCACATTATCATAAGAACAGTTAAGATGGCAGGGTTGGTTGAGGGGCTTCTCCGAGGAAGCTCCACTGGGCAATCAGGGACAATGGTGAACGCAGGTGGGGGCTGGAAGATGATCAGGAGGCAAACAAGACTTCAGACTTTCTGGCTCCAGGCTTGCAAATGAAGACCTGACACCAGGTTCAAGCAATTCCCTGCCTCAGCCTCCCGAATAGCTGGGATTATAGGTGCCCTCCACCACACCTGGCTAATTTTTGTGTTTTTAGGAGAGACAGGGTTTCACCATCTTGGCCAGGCTGATCTTGAACTCCTGATCTCATGATCCACCTGCCTCAGTCTCCCAGAGTGCTAGGATTATAGGTGTGAGCCACCATGCCCGACTGCCTCATGGCTCTATAGCTGTTTTCTTTCCACAGTTGATCAGAGCGATTGTGAATGAGACTGGAAAGTAGCCCACGTGGGAGAGGGGCAGTGTGCAGGGAGGAGGTGACCTGGTGAGGAAGGAGACCCAAGCATCTAAGATCACCTCCCCCTTGACTTCCACACTGCATTTCAATAGAAGTAAATGCTGGCTGACCGGGCGCCACCTTAATCACCCTCCTATAGATCACGGGCATGGTGTGAGGGAATCTTTCTGGAAGGCTTTAACTTAAACAAGTTCAAACCCTCACCCCACACCTACTCCATGGACCAAGACCCTTTCACATGTAATTTCTAAAACTGTAAACACAAGACCCTTTCAAGTCTAATATCTTAAGTTGTAAGCCTATATAAAGGTGGGGCTTCTGTTTGTTAGAGGAGATTGGCTGATAGGCAGTTTTGCCGCCTTGCTCCAGCGCGCCCTCTGCTGGTGGCCAGGGGCACTGCAGGGCCCTCATGCTCACAGCGCTGGCGGAGGACACGCGCCCTCTGGTGGCCGTCCCGCTGCACCACTTAAAGTCAGAGCGCAGAGTGTTCAGCACCGTCCTTCTGGAAATGCAAACTGACACAGAGCCCACTAGCCCGTGTGTTTCTACGAAGTAAGAAGGGATAATTAATTGGAAACCATAGCAATTAAATAAACATGGGTGCACATTTTAAAACTTATGAAAAAATTCATTCAACGGTCTTCACACTTAAAATGCAAAACTGTCAGAGGCATCTTAACCACAGTGACTTTATTTTAAATAAAATCTTTAGAAAAAGTTAAATCTGGGCAGGGTGCAGGACTCACGAGTATAATCCCAGCACTCTGGAAAGGCCAAGGCAGGAGGATCACTTGAGATCAGGAGTTCAAGACCAACCTGGGAAAATAGTGAGGCCCCCATGTCTACAAAAAATATAAAAATTAGCTGGTTGGTGGTTCATGTCTGTGGTCCCAGCTACCTAGGAGCCTTAGGCAGGAGGATCGCTTGAGCCCAGGAGTTTGAGGCCACAGTGAGCTAGCCATGATTGCACCACTGCACTCAAGCCTGGGAGACAGTGAGACTCTCTCTCTCTCTCTCTATCACACACACACACACACACACACACAAACGTTAAATTTGTTGGATTATATATTTAGGGGTTGAGCACCTTTGGTTATAAATATTTATGTTTGTAGGAACAAGTTAATAACAAAATAAAGACCCAAAACTTATTAAAATATACCAGTACTTTAAGCAAAAAACATTCTTAATTTAAAAATGTTTTTACTTTAAAGATAATAGTACACTTACAAATTATTGTTAAAATCAATAGTAACATAGAAAAGTAACAATACTAATAGCCTGACACAAATGATCACAGGCCTTTATAAGAGGCAACACTATTCTTAATAACCTATATAAACAAACATTAAGGCTGGGCACAGTGGCCCACACCTGTAATCCCAGCACTTTTGGAGGCTGAGGAGGGTGGATCGCTTGAGCCCAGGAGTTGGACACCAGCATGGCCAACATGGTGAAAACCAGTCTCTACTAAAAATACAAAAAAATAGCTTTGCACAGTGGCAGTATCATAGCCAATGATGTTTATCCAAGGCGTGATTATTGTTAATTGAAAACTTTTCCCAATACCCTGCCATGACAACTGGAAATATAGTCGGCATTGGCAATTTTTGGAAGTCTCTACAGGGACTGAATTTTTAAAAATTAAATAAATAATTAAAAAAATTAAAATGGAAAAGAAATACAAAAAAAATAGCCGGGCATGGTGGTACACACCTGTAATCTCAGCTACTTGGGAGGTTGAGGCAGGAGAATCCTTAAACCCAAGAAGCAGAGGTTGTAGTGAGCTGAGATCATGTCATTGTGACAAGAGTAAAACTCCGTCTAAAAAAAATTTTTTTCTTTAAAACAGGTGTATTCCTCCTCTTGTTTTCTGAGGACTCCCTGCTCTGTAACTGAGTAGTGGCTAATAAACTCTCTTAAAGTCACTAGACTCTGTGACTCAGCATAAATTCCATCTTGTGTGAGATCCAAAAACCCATTGTTGGGGTCTGGGACAAGATCCCTTTTCTGACGACAAAACTATACTAACTCTTTTTTCTTTTCTTTTCTTTTTTTTTGAGATGGAGCCTTGCTCTGTTGCCCAGGCTGGAGTGAAGTGGTGTGATCTCAGGTCACTGCTTCCTCTGCCTCCCAGGTTCAAGCAATTCTCCTGCATCAGCCTCCCAAGTATCTGGGATTACAGGTGTCTGCCACCACACCTGGCTAATTTTTGAATTTCTAGTAGAGACAGGGTTTTCCAGTGTTGGCCAGACCAGTCTCGATCTCCTGACCTCAGGTGATCCACACGCCTCGGCCTCCTAAAGTACTGGGCTTACAGGCGTGAGCTACCTTGCCTGGCCAGCTTGTATCCTTGGAGATCAGTTGGATATGGAAGGTGGAGGAGGAGGGGTGTCAAGCAGATATTGCTCTTGGATTACCACCTGGGGTATTAGGTGCAAGGCTCTATTATTGGATTGAACGCTGAGAGTGCCAACAAACAACTCAAGCTGGTGTGAAGCAACATGCTGTTTTAATGAGCACCTGGGTGTAGATGGGTTGAGGCCTAAAATGGTGCCAGCCCCAAGTGAGGACGTGGCAGGGGTTTTCTAGTCTCCTGTAAATGAGAAGTGTTCCAGTCTGATGTAACTGCTACGTAGTACCTAGACAGCCTCTCCCTTGATCTTCAGGGGGTACTTGTCTTCAGCCTGCCCTCTTCTGGCTTCTGCTCTCTTGCTGACCCATGCTGCCGGTGCAAGTGGTGTTCTACCTCGGAACTGGGCCTGAGGAGGGAGGCATTCTCCCCACAAATTTTCAGGCCCTGGGGAGAATCTTTCATTAGGGAGATCAGGCTGGCTGATTTTTCTTTCCTAGGCAGAACTTGATTTTGTGGGTGCAGTGGGGTCCCTCAAGCTGAAAGCTTGACTCCCCATACAGGCCAGACCCCACATGGCTGGTCCTGTGACTGCCAGGCCACTTTGAGGCTGAGAGAGACAGTTTTGTCTGGCCGCTGTCCTGTACATGTTTACAGATGCCTTCTCTGTGTTGGCAGATCTGGGGGTGCACCAGATAGGATCCCATGAAGAGATCTCACAGGTCTTTAGTCCAATGTGTTTATCACATCATTTCCACAATCAAAGATGAATAAAATATACAGAGGTTTATTTAGTGATAAGGTTGATGGTACACCTGTGCTAGGCAGTGTTTTAGTTCCTTGAGACACCAAAGAGTTGAGACAATCCTTTGCCTTAGAGTTTTGCACCTGTAAGTCCTGCTATTGAGAGCTGAGTGTGTTAAAATGTCTTATTTGGTCAGGAGGGATCTGGGCTGTCTGTAAACTTAGGTAAGGGGAGGTAGGTGTCCAGGAAGTATCCACTACCCCATCAACATCCCAGTTCTCCACCAATCTTCCAATTCTAGGACTGATGTGGAGGTCCTCAGAGAGACTTAAGGGGGGAAGTAGTCAGTGTGCTCTGTGGCTTGCTTGTTTGGGAGTGTAAATTGTAAATCCTCTCCTGACAAAACATTGGAAACAAGTAGTGTTTCAGCTTGAGTTTCTTGTAAATTGCTTGCAGTCATATAAACCAGAGCATGTATACCACAGGGCAACATGAGGGTCCCTCTACCACCCTTTCTCCCAGTGGCCTAGGTGGGCATCTAAACTGAATAATGTATACAGCCTCACTGTGTGAAGGTCCAGTGCTTTGTGCTTGGAGTATCATCAGGGAAAGGCCCCTTACTTGGAAGATTGGCGATCTGCCACAGAGGGAAGGAGTGGGAGTGCAGTCCTGCTGGGTTCACATCTCACTCTCTAACAGCAGGCATGAGATAGCCTTGGCCTTATGAAGACCTTAGGCACCCCAGCTAACTTCAGCCCTGATCAACTGATGCAAGTGCTGGGCCCTGGTTCTGGAGCTGAGAATACATCCTGGGCTTCCACTGCATGTCTGGCACAGTGGGCATTCAGATGCCTATTTGGGGACTGCTACGGAGTCCTATGCCAGATGCAGTAGTGCACAGCTGGGAGCCAAGAGTCCCTGCTTCTGCTGGAGAATCTGGGCAGATGTAAAGGGTTAACGTTAGGGGTAGGGGTAGAGTTAGGTTTAGGGGTTAGCAGCTAAGGTTAGGGTTGGTGTTAGGGTTTGGGGGTTGGGGTCAAGGGTCAGGGCTAGAGGGTAGGGTTAGGAATAGCAGTAAGGAGAGGGTTAGGGGTTGGGATTGGGTTAGGGTTAGGGGTTAGTGTTAGGGTCAGGGGGTTAGGGTTTAGGGTTAAAGGTTAAGGTGTTGGTAAGGGTAGGGTGAGGGTGAGGGTAATAAGCAGATTAGTAAAAACAATTCTGCTTCACTTCAATAGCAACCTTCTCCAACTCATTTTGTCTCAACAAGCTTATTTTTCCAGCAGAAGAATCCCAGGCTTCTTAAAGCACCCAGGGACTTTTCACTCCTTAAATCTGTGAAATCCTCATGTTTTCTTCTGCTGTATGCATAGTTCAAACATATAAGATGAGGCAAAGCCAGATGCATTCCTGAAGGGACCCAAGAAATTCCTCTCTTTCTTTCTCTGGAACAAAATGAATTCTCTAGACCATGAGTACTAAAGTTCAAAAGCCAAACCTGTTTGTGAGATCTCTTTTAAATACTACTGTAGACCTAAGCATTTATATTTATGATATTATTTTAGTATTTATGTTAATATAAAGGAGAATGTTTAAATCTGTCTGTGCCACATGGGTCTCTGGCTTATTGCCCATTTAATTGTAGCCTCAGGCTAAACTTTGGTTTCTGTCTCTAATTTTTGTCAGAATAAATATAACTGATCTCAAAGCATCTGCTTTCATTGTAGGGACTTGTGCTGCCATCTCCATTCCTCTCTCTTTTCTTGCAATCTGTGTGGAAGTTCTTTAATGTGAACGCTTTGACCACCTTCACTCTCCCATGTCCACTGCCAGCACATTCAGACTTGCCCAGCCAAGGCTGTCGTCTTAGGCCAGGGATTTTTTAGGGATCTTTATTTTGCTGTGGTATGGTTGGCACTCCTTTGACCCACCTTGTCACCCCAGGGTTCTTTTCATTTTAGGAGCCCATGAGGGCAGAAAAAGAAGTAGGTGAGCAATTAAACCCTCTGTGTCAGGAGACTGTCCTCTTGTGTTAAGCAATGTTACAGAACATCATATGTAGTAATCTCCTAGCAGATGAGCCATGTGTCTGCTGAGCATACATGCCTGCTTGCTGCCATGAGCTCAGACTCCCTCATTATTAGTCTTTTCTATCTCTGGAGGGAATTATAAGGGCCACTTAATAACCAGTAAGTCGTAGAGAGTTAAAGGTGTTTCCCCAAAACACTGAGGACAGAATGAAAGGTGAGGAGTGTTAGCCACAGGTCAAAAGTGCAGGAAAGTCTCTCAGTGTGGGTTATTGGAGAAATGCAGGTCTTTTTCCTTTTGGAAGTCTCCCTAGAATGGGGAGAAGGACTCTGCCCATTCTAGGATGAACAATTTGGATATCAGACACCCTTGGATATTTATCCCAAGCCTTCATTTAGGATTCTTAATGAGTTTGTTCAGCCATCACAATCTCAAATGCTAAGTAGGACATTGGAATCTCTCCACAGTCCACATTAGCAGTGTCTTTTAAAGTTGAGTTTCTCATTATTCTCACTTGATATACCTTATTTATCCCACACTCACCCCAATAACACATCGTGCTCACTGTTATCTTTGCATCAAGACCAGAATTTGACTTAGCCTGGAGGAGTGCCCTTCACATGTCCAGATCCAGTTCTGATCATTCTTCAGCCCTGCATCAGTCAGTGAGGGCTAGGTTAAACCATGGTGACAAACAACCTCCAAATATCAGTGGCTCAAAAATCTTCTTCCTCATTTATTTGCATCTCATCATGGGTCAGGTGAGAGGTAGCTCTGTGCTGTGTCATCCTAACACAGGAATCCAGGTACCTCCTTCAGGTACCAACAGTAAGATCCCCATTGCTGTAGAAAAGACAAAAAGCATGCTGGATAAAACTGTTTCTTGGAGATTTCTCCTGAAAAATTCACGTTATTTCTTCTCACCTCCAATGGCCAAAAAAAAAAAAAAAATTGTCACGAGGCCATGCAAAAATTTAGGTAGGTGGGTTGGAACAGTGAGAATGCATTCATTAAAAATGCACTGAAAATATCTGGAGAACAGTGCCAGTGACTATCATGAATGCCTGCATGCATCCCTAACAAACCAGTGCTGTTACCCTGCAAACTTCTTATGTTTTGCAAAGTATTAGAACTTAGATTTTTTAGGGAGTTGATTTTGCCAAGTTTGAGGATGGCTGCGCCTGTAATGCATCCTCATTGGGTCCCGACGATATGTGCCCAAGGTGGTAGGGGCACAGCTTGGTTTTATACATTTCAGGGATACATGGACATCAATCATTATGTATAAGATGTACATTGATTCAGTCCTGAAAGGTGAGACAATTTGAAGAGAAGGCCAGACAGGGGGCTTCCAGATCATAGATAAAAGATAAATGGTTTCATTCTTTTGAGTTGTCGATTACCCTTTCCAAATGAGTCAATCAGATATGCATTTATCTTGGTGAGCAAACAGGTGGCTTTGGATAGAATGGGAGGCAGGTTTTCCCTAAGCACTTCCCAGCTTGACTTTTCCCTTTAGCTTAGTGATTTTGGGTCCTCAAGATTTATTTTCCTTTCACAAGGTCTAACATGTTTTCCTATGAGTGTTAATTTTTCATTGTGTATTTTATTACACAAATAAGGCATAGATTTTTTTAAAAAATTATCAACTTCATGACTAGCTATATAGACAGAATTACATAGAAGTTCAACTAAATTTGGAAACATTCCAGAGTTTGGGTTTCCAATAATTCTTTGTGATTCTTTAAAAGGTAAAGTATTTTTTCCCCATAAAACATAGAAACATCTAACATCACCCAAAGAATGTCCTGCCATTTTTGTTTCTCTAGTTTCCTCATTTTCTGCAAAGTCTCACTGAGGAAATTGACTTTGAATATCCTTTTAAACTCTTCTGTTTTAGAAAACGTTGTGGTGAAACATTGAATCATGATGGTTGCAAGTTCGGTTCACATCCTTTCTTTCTTTGAATATTTTTCCCGGTGGCAATATTTGATTCTGGTGCTTTATGGCTAAAAGGTAGGCACTGGAACAAAATAAAGACAAGAAGTATTTGGAATAAGTGATCCAATCACAATGAATCAATTTGCCATTGGAACATATTTTTACAAAGTCACTGTTTTTAAAATATTTAGCCATGAATTGAAACAGTCTGTAAGGTTACCTTTTTTTTTCCTGGTCTAAGGTGAACAGCATTTTAGAGAAGGAACCCAGGACACAACCACAGCACAAGAAAAAAATATGATAAATAAGTTTACACATATGTAAAGCCCATACTCATGGAGTGAGGAGTTAGCTCCGCCTTCTTGATTGCTGAGTATCTACATCAATTATTTGGAATTCTTTTGCAAAGGAGATTTCTATTCAACTCAATTTGCTTATTTGCCTACATATACAAATACAGACACCTAGATAATTACTTGAAGCTTTAATTAGTATGAGACACTACAGCATTATGTTGCACAATTTATTTCTGTGTTGGTCATTGGTAGCTCTTTTTATTGGCTCCAATTTTTCTTTGACATACTTCAATTTTTTTTTTTATTACTTACTTTCTGATACTTCAAGATTGTCCTGGCTCATATATTTACTGTTCCAGTTCTAGTATCAGACATTTCTTCAAAGAGCCTGATTCCTTTGAAAATGGTAGGAAAACTTATATTTGGCTGCCAAATGAGCACATTGCATCTTGTCCCTCATTAGCAATGCTAGGAAGTATATATGTGTATGTCACCTACCTATACACACCCAATTACAAAGGTTTCGATGTGGAACTGTATGTATCTGTATTAAACTAAACTTAAGTTTACATTGATATCTTCAACTCTGATCTACTATTGTGTGAATCTTTCTACCCTTCTCCCCTCACTGATTTGTAACCTCCCACTTCAACAGTGAGAGACCTGGTTCCTACCATCTGTAACTTATGTAACTCATTGTTTTATTCCAGATACAAATACTGTGGTTTTACAATTGTTCACAATTACCCCTGTTGGAAAGAACTTTATAAAATGGAATCCAATGGTGAAGTATAGTTCATTTGCCTTAGCCTGTAGATTCTATTCATTTTCAAAGAGACTTAGGTCAGCACCATTTTCCCTACACCTTCAGGGAGTTTTTTCCCACATCTGTGTCTTAGTCCATTTTGTGTTCTGTAACAGAATACATGAGGCAGAGTAATTTGTAAGTAAAAAAGTTTCATTTGGCTCACAATGCTGGTGGCTGGAATGTCTGAGATTAGGCAGTTGCATCTGGTGGGCCTCAGTCTTTTTCACCTCTTGGTGGAAAGTGGAAGGGGAGCAAGGGGTGCACCAGAGATCACAGCAAGAATGAAAGCAAGAGGGAAGACAAGGAAGCCAGATTCTTTTTGACTATCTACTCTTGCAGGAATTAATCCATTCCTGTGAGAGAAGACAGAACTCATCCCCGTGGGAGGGCATTAATCTGTTCATGAGGAATCAATCTCCATAATCCAAACACCTTCCACTAGGTGCCACCTCCCCATACTGCTACATTGGGGGTCAAATTTCAACATGAGTTTTTGCAGGGACAAACCACATCCAAACCATAGTAATTTGTAGCATAGTTAAATTATTTTCTTTTTTTTTTTTTTGTAGCATAGTTAAATTATTTTCTTTTCTTTTTTTAATTGCATTTTAGGTTTGGGGGTACATGTGAAGAACATACAAGATTGTTGTATAGGTACACATGTGGCAGTGTAATTTGCTGCCTTCCTCCCCATCACCTATATCTGTCATTTCTCCCCATGCTCTCTCTCCCCAACTCCCCACACCTTGCTGTCTGTCCCTCCCCTATTTCCCCCTGACAGACCCCAGTGTGTGATGCTCCCCTCCCTGTGACCATGTGTTTTCATTGTTCGACACCCACCTATGAGTGAGAACATGAGGTGTTTGATTTTCTGTTCTTGCATCAGTTTGCTGAGAATGATGGTTTCCAGGTTCATCCATGTCCCTACAAAGGACAGGAGCTCATCGTTTTTGATGGCTGCATAGTATTCCATGGTGTATATGTGCCACATTTTCCCTGTCCAGTCTGTCATCGATGGGCATTTGGGTTGTTTCCAGGTCTTTGCTATTGTAAACAGTGCTGCAACGAACAAACGTGTGCATGTGTCTTTATAGTAGATTTAGAATCCTTTGGATATATACCTAGTAATGGGATTGCTGGGTCAAATGGAATTTCTATTTCTAGGTCCTTTAGGAATTGCCACACTGTCTTCCACAATGGTTGAACTAATTTACATTTCGACCAACAGTGTAAAAATGTTCCTATTTCTCCACATCCTCTCCAGCATCTGTTGTCTCCAGATTTTTTAATGAGTGCCATTCTAACTGGCATGAGATGGTATCTCAATGTAGTTTTGATTTGCATTTCTCTAATGACCAGTGATGATGAGCATTTTTTCATATGTTTGTTGGCCTCATGTATGTCTTCTTTTGTAAAGTGTCTGTTCGTGTCCTTTGCCCACTTTTGAATGGGCTTGTTTGTTTTTTTCTTGTAAATCCGTTTTAGTTCTTTGTAGATTTTTTCCCACATTATTATTAGCCCTTTGTCAGATGGATATTAGCCCTTTGTCAGATGGGTAGACTGCAAAAATTTTTTCCCATTCTATGGGTTGCCAACTCACTCTAATGACTGTTTCTTTCACTGTGCAGAAGCTGTGGAGTTTGATTAGGTCCCATTTGTCTATTTTGGCTGTCGTTGCCAATGCTTTTGGTGTTTTGGTAGTGAAGTCCTTGCCTATGCCTATATCCTGAATAGTTTTGCCTAGAATTTCCTCTAGGGTTTTTTTTTTTTTTTTTTTTTTTTTTTTTTTTTTTTTTTTTTTTTTTTTTTTTTTTTTTTTACAGTAAGAGAGAAAATGAGAAAGAAAGAAAGAAACAGCAAAAGAAAGAAAAAAAGAATGAAAGAAAGAAAAAGGAAGAGGAAGAGGGAGAGAGAATGGGATTCTTGTTTTGTTGCCCAGGCTAGAATGCAGTCTAAAAATGGATATTAAAAACCTCTTTTATGCCAATAATTGTGCTTAACAATGGAGACAGAAAGAAATACAGGATGGAAATAACAAATAAGCAGCCAACAAATATTTTATTTAAATCTGTGAAATGCTATGCAATTGCTGAGGAGTGATTTACTTCCAATTATGTGGTCACTTTTAAAATAGGTATAATGTGATACTGAGAAAAATGTATGTTTTGTGTATTTGGGGAGGAGAGTTCTGTAAATGTTTGTTAATTCTAGTTGTTCCAGGTCTGAGTTCAAGTCCTGAATAGCCTTGTTAATTTTCTATCTCGTTGATCTGTGTAATATTGACAGTGTAATGTTAAAGTTTCTCACTATTATTGTATGGGAGTCTAAGTCTCTTTGTAAGTCATTAAGATCTTGCCCTATGTATCTGGGTGCTATATTTAGGATCATCAGCTCTTCTTGTTGCATTGATCCTTTCACCACCATGTAATGTCCCTCTTTGTTTCTTATGTTCTTTGTTGTTTAAAAGTCTGTTTTATGAGAGACGAAAATTGCAGCTTCTAGTAATGCTAGCTGGCTGTTTTGCCCATTAATTGATGTAGATTCTTCATTATAGTGATGCTCTTTACCTTTTGGTATGTTTTTGGAATGGCTGATACTGGTTGTTCCTGTCTATGTGTAGTGTTTCTTTCAGAAGCTCTTGTAAAGCGGGCCTGGTGGTGATGTAATCTCTGAGTACTTGTTTGCAAAAAATTTTATTTTTCCTTCACTTATGAAGCTTAGTTTGGCCGGATATGAAATTCTAGGTTGAAAGTTCTTTTCTTTAATGATGTTGAATGTTGGCCCCCACTCTCTTCTGGCTTGTAGGGTTTCTGCTGAGAGATCTGCTGAGTCTGATGGGCTTCCCTTTGTGGGTAACCCAACCGTTCTCTCTGGCTGCCCTTAGCATTTTCTCCTTCATTTCAACCCTGGTGAATCTGACAATTATGTGCCTTGGGATTGCTCTTCTTGAGGAATATCTTTGTGGTGTTCTTTGTATTTCCTGGACTTGAATACTGGCCTGCCTTGCTAGGTTGGGGAAGTTTTCCTGAATAATATCCTGAAGAGTATTTTCCAGCTTGGATTCATTCTCTTCTTCACATTCAGGTACACCTATCAAACGTAGCTTAGGTCTTTTCACATGGTCCCATATTTCTTGGAGACTTTGTTCATTCCTTTTTAACATTTTTTCTGTCATCTTGCCTTCTTGTTTTATTTCATTGAGTTGATCTTCGACCTCTGAGATCCTTTCTTCTGCTTGGTCAATTCAGCTGTTGAAACTTGTGCATGCTTCGCGAAGTTCTTGTGTTGTGTTTTTCAGTTCCATCAATTCATTTATATTCTTCTCTAAGTTGTCCATTCTCATTAGCATTTTGTTAAATCTTCTTTTAACGTTCTTAGTTTCTTTGCATTGGGTTAGAACATGTTCTTTTAGCTCACAGAAGTTTCTTATTATCCACCTTCAGAAGCCTGATTCTGTGAGTTCATCACACTCATCCTCCATCAGGCCTTGTTCTCTTGCTGATGGGGAGCTGCGATCCCCTGTAGGAGGAGAGGCATTCTGATTTCGGGTGTTCTCAGCCTTTTTGCACTGGTTTCTTCCCATTTTTGTGGATTTATCCACCTGTCATCTTTGTAATTGCCGACCTTCAGATTGGGTCTCTGAGTGGATGTCCGGCTTGTTGGTTATGAAGTTTTTTCTGTTTCTTAGTTTTCCTTCGATGGGCGCCCCTTCCCCACAGAGCTGGGCCTTCCCAGGTTCGGCTGTGCTTGCTGTGCTTCCCGGGTTCAGCTGTGCTTGCTCTCAGTCCTCAACGCTTCCAATTGCTGTTCTCCTTGTGGGGATGGGACCAATGGAGCCCAACTAAAAGGGCACCCAGTCCTGTACACTCTGCACTGAGAAGTGCCACACTGGAGCACCGGCAAAACAGCTGTGCCAGCCAAAAGAGTCCCGCTGATGACCCATGTGGCTCCTTTGCCGGGAATCTCCCAGTTTGTGGGCATCAAAAATTCGTCTGCAATTGCGGCATCCACTCAGTCTCTGTGCTTTCACTGGGAGCTACAATCCTGAGCTGCTGCTACATGGCCATCTTGGATCTCTCTCCATTCGGTGATGAAGTTTTTTCTGTTTCTTAGTTTTCCTTTTGCAGATGCCCGTTCGCGACAGAGCCGGACCTTCCCAGTTTTGCTGTGTTTCCTGTGAAACTCTCAGTCCTCAGTGCTTCCAATTGCTGTTTTCCTTGTGGGGATGGGACCAGCTGAGCCCGTCCGTCCCATATACTCCGCACCAAGAAGTGCTGCACTGGGGCACCAGCAAAACAGCCACGCTAGCCCAAAGAGTCGCACTGGCGACCTGTGTGGCTCCTCTGCCAGGAACCTCCCAGTCTGTGGGCAACAAAAATTCATCAGAAAGTGCGGCGTCCACTCGTTCTCTGCACTTTCACTGGCAGCTGCATTCCTGAGCTGTTGCTAATTGGCCATCTTCGATCTCTCTCTCCTCTAGGGTTTTTATGGTGTTAGGTCTTATGTTTAAGTCTTTAATCCATCTGGAGTTAATTTTTCACACTATGTATTCTGTGCTGGGATACTCCATATCCTGAATAATATTATTTAATTAGAATAGAGTTTGATTTATCCATTTAGCTGTAAAATTCTGTGTGTTTTGACAAATGCATAGTAGTAGGTATCCACTATTAAAGTATCATATGGAATGCTTCAAACCTCCACCCCATGCAGCCAAAGGCTTCCCATCTGTGTAGTTTTCCTTATCCAGAATCTCATTAAATGAGGTCACACTGTGTGGATTCTCCTGAGACTGTCTTCTTCCACGTAGCAATGTGCATGAAAGATTCGCTTATGTCTTCATGTGAGTTGATAGCTTGTTCCTTTCTATGGCTAAATAGTATTCCATTGCATGAATGTATCACAACTTGGTTATGCATTTTGGGGAGCAAAACCTTCCTCTTCTAACTTTGTTGAAGGGTTGGAGGTGTTCAAATCAAGTGACAATAGATACATTAGTAGGGGAGATAATACTTGGCTTCTTGTTCCACAAGTATCATCATGGGACAAAATTCATCAGATGGCAGGATCCAGTTTACCAAGAGATAAAAATAGTCCAAAGACAAGAAACAAGACTAGAATCTGATAACCCTCAAGGACTATAGTTTTCTTATTTAAAAAAATTTTTTGAGACAGGGTCTGGCTCTATTGCCAAGGCTGGAGTGCAGTGGTGTAAACTCAGCATACTTCACCCTCTATCTCCTGGGTACAAGCAAGCCTCCCTCCTCAGCCTCCTGATTACCTGGAACTACAGGCACATACTATCATGCCCACTAATTTTTGTATTTTTAGTAGAGACAAGGTTTCACCATGTTGCCCAGGCTGGTCTTGAACTCCTGGCCTCCCAAAGTGCTGGAATTATAGGCATGTGTCACCATGCCTGGCCACATTATAGTTTTCCATTGAAACATAAAATTTCTCTCTATAGTAAACATCATTTTTTATCATAGATAATCAAAGTCAGATTATTCTTGTTTTATAAGTAAGTCTAGTTTTGTTAGATTTTGCCTGATTCTGTAAGTGCAGCAAGAAAAAGAGCTGGCCACAGAGGTGCTTTCAAGCTTCTTTGCTTGAAGTGTTCATATAGAATCTGAGATTGGACTTTTAAAGGCCTTATTGAAGCTAAAAGCCAAGCCCAGAACATATTATCAAATTTCAGCTGCAGTCCTAACAGCTTTAGGTGACTTCCTCTCTTTTTGAAGCCCCCATACTGTCCCCAAAACCTGGGCCTACAAGAAAACGACCTTCCTTACTAACCTGTAAGACTGTGAACCCGGTAATCTAGGTATCAGGCTGGCTTTTCTCAGAGTGCTTTGTAAGGATGGGCTCCATAAAAGTCAACCTTAGTTCCTTAAAATTGCTGGTCATCACTGATCTTAGGTGCACTATTCCTAAATATGATATTCCAGTAAAAGCCTTGATAATATAACAAAAGTTTCCAATTATGTCCTGTTCTGAGGTGAACAGATTCTTATTGGACTTCTGCTAACAACTATATTGTCATCAAAATAAGAGTATTCCGTAAGAATTTCAAAATTCTGGAGAAATTAAGTCAGGGAAAAAAGATAAATGTTTCATTTCTATTTACAAAAGCATAATCTACTAAATTGTGAGTTATAGTTAGCTTAAGAGAAAGAGATTTCTTAAATTCAGACATTATAACATTAAAGAACCAGCAATGCTCCAAAAAAGCTATAAAATTATAATAAATTTTCATCAGTTCATTCAGTACCATGTAATCAATTCCAATCTTGCTGAATCTTGGGTTAGCACTGTCATGAACCCATCAGTTTCATGACAACTAGACTTCTGAAGAACTTCACTGAGTCAAGTGTATGGTCTAAAAGTTATTTAAGCAATATCATCAGAAGCCTATAACCAGAGTACCTGTCATAGTGTTTTCTGTGAGTCTCAGAGGGAGTCCTGTGTTGAAGACAAACATTCTGACCTGTAGCCGATTGCAGGAGCTTTCAGGAAAGCATCAGGGCTAAATAAAATCTAAATGACAAAGAGCATGAAATGGCTGTGATGAAAGACCTGATGAGAATTCATTACACCATAACTGACAAGGATATTCAATTTTGTCTGTGGCATACAACATTTAAAATAATAATTGAAGTTATGATTCATAACACTATACTGGCACATAGCATGGATAAGGAGGACATTGACAAATTTCCAGGAATTTTGTATAATTTCTGAAAACATAATATTTTACCCATATAAATATAACCCAGGGAAGGTTAGGTATCTCTTTTTATTTGTATATTTTGTACAGTTTTTCTTATACAAAAATACAACCTACTTTATTTGCAAAACTTGCTCTACTTTTCTTGCATACTTTGCATAGAGTTGTTTCTAGTTATCCTATTATTTCTAGTAATTGTATTTATATATATTGATTATATTTTTAATACTTAGTAATCTTTATTTTCCAGAGTAAACTAGGAAGTAGCAATTTTAAATTGTCATTATTAACATTCTATAGTAGATTAGAAAATGTATGGGTATATGATCTCCCAGCATCTAGAGGGATGTGTTTCCTCATAGTACAATTTGTCAGTGTGCTAGACAAAAAAAATGTTTATTAGCAGGCCAAAATATCTTTATTCTCTCCATAAAAATAGGGGCCAAAAGTATATAAAGTTGAATTAGTTATATTCAGTAATTAATGTTTTAGTATTGTATCTTATTTATAAATGACCTAGATATTAATGCAAATCTTTTAGTTAGCTTAACTTTAAGGTTAAAAATTACCAAAAGTATTTTGGAAACTATTGTTAGGCAAATTTACTGTAAAAAATTATTATTGAAATAAGGTTTTTAATAAGAATAACAACTTAATTAGAATCAAATCTATAAGCTTTAAGATTTTAAGTATCTAGTAAGTATAATATTAGCTTATTTGACTAGAACTCAAGAAGAATAGAAACTTATGTTTGTTTTATCTTCAATAGTGATAACTCTGAAGACATAGTTGTTTTATTACACCAAAAATATTGAATCGATCTTATTTAACTATGTTTTATCTAAATTGTGTTAACTTGAAAAACATTTGAATCAGTTCTTACATTGCTAGGAATTTAAGGAATATTTATTTATAAATGCTTTTTTTTTCAAGCTAAGTTAGAATAGAGCACTTTTAGAGGATTTTATAAATGAATTTTGCTTTGCTATCTGGAGTTAAGAAAATATCACATATACTTAATATATGTTAATAGGCATAAAACACAAATAGAGGTCTCATAGCTTTCATCCTAAAATTTTAGCCATAAATCAGGCATACATATTCTCGTGGTTAATTTTAGACATCTGCTTGCTTGGATTAAGAGACACATAGCTAGTAAAGCACAATTTCAACATTTCTACTCATTTGATTACAAGTTCTCAGGCATCTAAAATAATTAACAAAATGACAATTTCTAGGACTTCTGTGGGAGAGTATGGAAGATCTTTTGAACTTTGTAACACTGTCAACTGAAGAATGATGAGGTTCATAAATTTGGAAAGGAGAGATTTCTTTATTTTTATTTTTATTTATTTATTTATTTTGAGAAGGTGTTTCACTCTTGTTGCCCAGGCTGGGGTACAATGGTGTGATCTTGGCTCACTGCAGCCTCTGCCTCCTGGGTTCAAGCAATTATCCTGCCTCAGCTTCCCAATTAGCTGGGATTACAGATGCCCACCACCATGCCTGGCTAACTTTTTTTGTATTTTTAGTAGAGACAGGGTTTCACCATGTTGGCCAGGCTGGTCTCAAACTCCTGAACTCAGCTGATCTAACCACCTTGGCTTCCCAAATTTCTGGTATTACGGGCATGAGCCACTGCACCCAGTGAGAGATTTATTTCCTATAAAGGGTTGTAGCCTGCAGGGTAGTCCTTCTAACAGGCTGGGAAGAATGGACTCCAGCCAGGAGCCAGAAGCAGACACTTCAAGGGAGAAGTAAAGAAAACAGTAATTTATGCTGAGTGGCATGGCCAAATATACATATTTAATAAGCTTTAGGAGGAGTCATGAATATTTATGAGAGGGGAAATGCAAGCAATTGCAGTTGAGTTTCTTACTCCTTCACAGTCCCCTGTTAAAATAATGGCAGTGTTAGCATGATCCCAGAGTGAAGTTTTCAGCCCTCTAACATTAAAATGTGAAGCAGAAGACATGAAAATGTGTTCTGTGCATCCTCTGTATACTGGCCAGAACCTCTCTGTCATGGCTGGTCTCTTATCAGGCAAGAAAGGAGAGGTAGCTTCAGGCAGTTGGTTGATATCGGTAGTGGAGTCTTTTGAAAGGACTGGTTTCTCTTAAATCCTTTGGTCAGGTGTCTGTTCAGATTTGTGTGCATCTTTAATTGGGCTGTTTTACTTAGTTTTAAGATTTTTTTGTATATTGAATACAAATTCTCAGGTCTGTATTTTGCAAATATTTTCTTTCAACATGTGGCTTGTATTTTTATTCTCTTAACAAAGTTTTTTCCAGAGTATAAACCTTTAATATTTAAAAAATCCACTTAATTCTTTGTTCTGTGTGTATGACACTTTGTGTTGTTTGTTAAAATTCATTACTGAACCCAAGGGCACATAGCTTTTTATTCTATGTATTCTTCTAGAAATTGTATAGTTTTGCATTTTTCCTGTAAGGATGATTTTGAGTGATTATTTGTATAAGTTGTAAAGTTTTCATCTACATTCATTTTATTTCCTATGGTTTCCAATGAATTATTCCTTCCCTACTTTTGGGAAAGACACAGGATAGTGGGCTCTATTAGAGTAGGTAGCGAGCTAGACATGAACATGATGGGAAGGCTCACCTGGAGGGACCATCAACAATTTATATATTAGTAGCATCTCTAATGCTGGAGTGGTTGGGCACTTGTCAGTTGTGGGTAGGAGGAAGAAGGGTACCTATGCAGAAAGAAACACCCTAGAACTCCTCTCAGGATGTCCCAATCATCATTCACTCTACAGTTAAAATGTCAGAAAATTGCTAGCTACATGCTGATAAGAAGGACAAAGGGGATATTCTTAAGAGAAACCTGGCACCATAAATACAGATTAGAGCAGAGAAGGACATTCAAAAGAGATAGACAGGCACAGGAGGTACAGACATGACCACTGTAGGGCCTTCCTGGAAGGCGGGAAGAAGCCAGCACCATCAGTGGATTTGGAGTGATCACCACACATGTGCCTTAACCAACAGTGAGGAGGTCCCACAAGCCAAAGAGCGGCAAGTTGGGGACCTAAGGTAGGAGCAGAAAAACCAGACAAAGAAAACAGGTGGAGACTTGGGACAGAGGCAGGAATGTGAAGAAGTCCAAAATAAAATTCCCTGCACAGGACTCGGGCTGTTTTCCTGCATGATCAGCCTGCTCCTCCCTTGGAGCCTACCTATTTTTTCTACAATAAGCTCTTTACACTGTATTTATTTTCAATGAAGTTATCTGCCATCTTTGTACTGTCTCTTGGTGAAACTCTTTCTTCCAAGTTAGACAAGAACTGGGACATCAGCCCTTTCCAGTAAGAGCTCCGTTTCAGTTCAAATTTCTAGAACTGTGGGTGATGAATAACTGGTGCTCTGACTTTAAGTGGTTCTGAAGTAGGCAAGTAGGGGGCGCCAGCCATCACACTGGGAGCAAGAGGACCCTGCAGTGTCCCAGCTGCCAGCAGGGGCCATGCTGCCAATACACTGTGAGCAACAGGACTCTTCAGTGTCCCCAGCATCCAGCAGGGGGCGTGCCACCACTACACTGTGAGCAAGAGGGCCTGACAGTACCCCAAGCAGCCAGCAGGGGGCGTGACACCACTACACTATGAGCAAGATGGCCCTGCAGTGTCCCAGCTGCAAGCAGGGGATGTGCCACTACTACACTGTGAGCCAGAGGGCCCTACAGTGCCCCAAGCAGCAAGCAGGGGGCACATGGGCACCACACCATGAGCAAGAGGAGCCTGCAGTGCTCTGGTTGCCAGCACGGGAGTGCTGCCACGACACTATGAGTAAGACAATCTTGCGGCCAGCAGGGGACATGCTGACACTACACCCCGAGTAAGGGCCCAGCAGCACAGGCACCACACCATGAGCAAGAGGATGCTGCATTGCCCTGGTTGCCAGTAGGGGGCGTGTTGCCACTACACTGTGAGCAAGAGGGCCGTGCAGTGCCCCAGCCATCAGCAGGGGATGCCAGTAACCACACTATAAGAGGATCCTACAGTGGCCCTAGCCACCAGAAGGGTGCACGGGACAGCACTGTGAGCAAGAGGACCCTGCACTGCCCGGCCACCAGCAGGGGGTGCCCGAGCCCACCTTTTCAGATGTGGACACAGCACGCAGCATGCGTTGCGTCTCGGCAATCGGCGGAGTTGCATTCTCTTCAGTACAGACCTGGGGGCACAGCCTCACTTTGGGACAACTGTGGGCTGCGTCCACAGTGAGAAAAGTCCTTCCTGTTTGCAGCCTGACTGCTTAAGGTCAGACACTAGTAAGAAGATCTCCATGTGGAAAACTGAACACCAAAAGCCCCTCTGAATCCTGTGCACCTAGGTTATCCCCAGTCAAGTCCAGGCAGCAGCAGTGCAAGGTGCACAGTGCAACCTCAGAACACAAATAGAGGGTTCCTAAGGCAGATATGACATCCAAAATGCAAATACAACACCCTCAGTGCTCATGTAGAAAACACCTATAATGCTAATGCAAGGCCTCAGTCTAAAATGTTACTATAAAATCCGCACTACTCATGCAGCCTTGCCAACACAGCAGTTTTAATAATCAACACCGACATATCAGTGCAAATGTAGAAACTAAAGTATAGTTAGGGTTTAGGGTGAGGATTGGGGCTAGGGGTTAGGGTTAGAGTTGGGGGTTACCAGTTAGGGGTTAAGATTTAGGGGTTAGAAGAATTTTAGGCAAAATAAATTTAAACAGTTTATTTGAGCAAGGGAATGATTCATGAATCACGCCTGAAGCACCAGAATGGAAAACAGGGCTTGGGGCTTCGTGCTGTTAGTGGTGGCAACTGAGTTTTCTCATTGGCTCCAGCTAGGCGACTGCCTGTTGTGGGGATGTTTCTCTCAGCGTCCCTAGTCATACAGCCAACTGGCGGCTGGGCTTTTTGTCATTGACTGGTTGGTTTGTTAATGTTTTTAAGTCAGTTTAAATGCCTCTAAGTTCGGTTTCCGTTTGCTTAGGCAAGACCTCAGACCAAACCATAATTCATTTTCATGCCAAAACTATAATTCATTTTCATTTTACTTTACTGTCATTAATAGAAGTAAATTCACATTTTTGTTGTTATTCAGAAAGTCGGTTTAATTGGCAACCTATTTGTGATGGTTCATAAAATAATGTCTGTTAATCATTAACATCTTAGATGAGATAAAATATGTTAACTCTATTAAGTTTTGTTATTAAACCATAAGAGGAGTTGAATTTCATTTTCTTTTTTTCTCCTAGGCTTTAACCATTTAAACTACACTCAGGCATCTACTAACAATGTGGATGCTTTCTGAGAAATTTGTCCTTAGTGATTTCATCTTTGTGCGAACACCATCGAGTGTCCATATAAAACTCAGATGGTGTAGCCCATTCCATACATAAGGTATATGGTATAGCCTATTGCTCCCAGGCTACAAACCTGTATAGCACGTCTCTGTACTGAACGCCATAGTCAACTGTCACACCATGGTGACTGTGGATTGTGATCCCAAAATATCTGAGTCAGGTTTCAGTCATTTTAGAAAGCTTATTTTGCCAAGGTTAAGGACATGCCCATGACACAGCCTAAGAAGGTCCTGACCACAAGAGCCCAAGGTGGTCAGGGTAGAGCTTGCTTTTGCACATTTTAGAGACATGAGACACGAATCAGTACGTGTAAGATGTAGAACCATTTGGTCCAGTAAGGTGGAACAGCTAGAAGTAGGAAATGGGGGTGCTTCTAGGTCAGAAGGAGATAAAACAAAAGGTTGCATCCTTTTGACTCCTTGATCAGCCTTCCACTGAATACAATTTAGCCTGGTTCAGTGAATCTGCATTTTTACATATATAGTAGGACAGAGGAATGGCCTGACCTTGGCCCACCACAACCTCCGCCTCCCAGGTTCAAGCGATTGTCTTGCTTCAGCCTCCCGAGTGGCTGGGATTACAGGCATGCACCACCACGCCTGGGTAATTTTTGTATTTTTGGTAGAGATGGGCATCCACCATGCCCAGCCTACTATCAGTATATTTGCTGTGGTTGGACATTTGTTCAAATATTTACCCAGTTTTAAAATCACATATGTATTTTGTAAATATCTTCTCATGTCTGTCTTGTCTTTTTGTTCTCTGAATACAGTTTTTCACAGTAGAATACTTAGTTTTATAAAGTCTGTGTTATCAATATTTTCATGAATTGGCATTTAATGTTGTGTGTTAAAACTCAACACAAAACCCAATGTCACATAGATTTTCTTTTAGATTTTTTATAGTTTTGCATTTCAAATTAGTCTCTGGACTATTTTGAGTAGGTTTTTGTTTTTCTTCATTTGTATATGTATTCATTTCATTCTACATGGCTTCCAAAGTCTTCCATCACCATTTTTGGGAAGGATACGGCTACAGTGGGCTTCATTTTGGTTTGAATTTCCAAAATTATTACGTTGAGTAAACTAAATATTGAATTTTACAGGTATTTCAGGACAGCCAGGCAGGGGTGCACGTCTGCGGAGAAACTGAGCAAGAGTGACTGTGCTGAGCTCTGGCGCCACCAGAGGGCGCACGAACCCACCCCTGACCAACTTCCCTCTGTGGGCCAGAAGCAGCGAGGATCTTCGACTTCCTCAGGGCAGCATGAAGGTCACGTCAACTAAGTATTGTTCATTGGTGAGTAAAAAGCTTCCTTTCTATGCCCTGAGTGCAGAGAAGAGAGTCTTTAGAGTATTCAGCAAAGGAAGAAATTCATGTAGAAAAATGAAGCCCCCAAATCCCTTCCTTATGACTACACCCTGATATCATTGTCAATGTCCCAGACACAGTGGCTGCTAAGATATATTCTCACAGTGGCCTCTAATATAATAATCACACCGTACCCTAACATGACTATGCTATCCGTACCATGCCCTAACACCAGTATAATATCCACACCATACGATAACGCTAATCAATATCCACACCGTTGCTTCTGATAGTAATGTAATACTATCCACACTGTGCCCTAATGCTAATGTAATATCTGCACTGTCCTCCAACACCAATATAATATGTACACCATGCCCTAGCCCTAGTATCCACACCGTGCCGTAACACTAATGTATCCACACAGTAGCCTCTAATACTAATAAATATAATAATATCTACTAAGTGGAGTCTGTTGACACTGAGGCTTTTATAAGGGTTCACAGCTTTGGATGAAGCATAACCTCTATAGTGGATTTTGATGATGTCTCTGTTTTTCTGGAATAGCATTGATATGGTTCTTTTAAAAAGTAATTTATTTTTTAATAATGTCATACTTCTAGGAAACTTGCTGTACCAGATTTGCAATGTCTCACAAAGTACTCCAGTGTATTTTACCCAAAGCATGGACACTCTCCCAGGTTACCACCACATAACCCCTAGATCAGGAAATCAGCACGGTTCCCACGTGATAATTCAGTTCACAAACTCATTTCACTTTTACCTCCTTCCTCACCTGGGACTATAACGTGTTTTTTCATTCTGATCCAGTTTTCCTGGCATTGTTCTGAAGACTTTCCTGCATATTTATGATCTTGACACATTTAAAAAACCATACAAGTTTTTGTTTGAACACCTGCTTTCAGGTCTTTGGGGTATATACCCAGGAATGGAATCACTGAGTCACATGGTAAATCTATTTGTAAGTGTTTGAAGAAGCACCAAATTATTTTACACATATGCTGCACCATTTCATATTGTCACAGCAGTGTTTAATAGTTCAAGTTTCTGCACATCTTTGTCAACACTATTTTTTTGGTATAACTATTCTAGTATGAGTTAAGGGGTATCTCTTTGTGGTTTTAATTATGACTAATGATGTTACAGTTGTGAAGTGTGTATTAAAGCTCTTCATTAGTTTTTAGATTGGATTATCTTTGTTGTTGAGTTGTAAAAGTTATTTATACATTCTGGATAACAGACACTTATGAAGTATCTACTGTGCAGAATTTTTCTTCCATTCTGTGGGTTACTGGAACATAATAAGAGTTTATGTGTGGTCACTGCCCCACTGTCCTGAGGCAGAGCACTAAGCTTTTGGAATGTATGAAGTGATGTGTTTTTCACATGCTAATGAGATGTCTGATGGTTGGGGGCACCTGGACAGCCTCAGTGGGGCTGGTCACCAAAGAAACCAATCTTGTCATTAGAGGATTTGAAATGTCAGCCTCCCTCCCATCTCTGTGAAAGGTAGACGTGCTGATGGTTGAGTTGAATACCTAAAGGCGCTGTTGTAACCAATCTGCCTGTGTAATAAAGGACGGGGTTGGGAGAGTATCTGTTGCTGAACATGGGGAGATGCTGGGATGATCATATCTGGGGAGGACATGGGAGGCCCGCACCCCTTCCACACACCTCTCGCTGTGCATCTCTTCATCTGGCTGTTCATCTGTAGCCTTTAAAATATCCTTGGTAATAAGTCAGCAATAGTAAGTACACTGTTTTCATGGGTTCTGTAATGTGCTGTAGCAAATTGCTGAACAAAATAGGGGTGTTGTGGGAGCCTCTGATCTCTAGCCAAGTCGACAGAAGTTAACCTGGGAACCTACTGTTTGTAATTGGCATCTGAAGTGGTTACAGTCTTGTAGCTGAGTACCCTTACTTTCTTAAAGAAGAAACGTATGACTTTTAACTCTTTCCTTTTCCCACACTTCCTACTTAGCTTTTTAGGAATGCAATTACAGCCTTTACCTTCTCTCCACCAGACACTTCCTACACTACAAGCTTTTTAAACTGTGTGTTTACTTATAAGTTCCAGAGTCCAAAACTTGAAACAAACTAGGCACTTCTGGAACTCTCCCCTACCAGGAGATTGCCAGGATACAACAGTCCATTTACAATGTAGCTCTGCCCTTGGTGGTACTAGCAAGACCACCTAATGGATAAAACATCAGAGCAAGTCCCATAGACCCTGCACCTCCTCACCTCATTCCCTTCATGCCATTCTGCCAAGTCCCGCTTTCAAAGCTCCTGCTTTCTGCCCCGAAAGTGGATGCTGTTCCCTTAAGTCAGGAGCCTATACATTCCCTTCAGCTAAGCTCTGGCATAAAGTCACTTTTTTTATTATCATCCTCATGTTTGCCATCCTCTCGTGTGTTGCAAGCAACAAGCTGCATGACTTGTTTTCCTAGGACTGAGCACTTAGCCTGTGGGGTCTGATGCTTTCTCCCAGTGGTGTCAGAATTGAATTGCACTGTGGGACTCCCAGCTGGTACCCAGGATTTGATGTGTGTGGGAAAAAAACCCATGCATCTGGTAACAGAAGTGTTCTGTGTTGAGTGTTGAGAGTGTACTAGGAGAAGATAGTTGTTTTTCCTTTTCTAACAATTTTGTCTTTTAACTTTTTTCATCATGTCTTCTGAGGCATAAAAGTTTTGAATTTTGAGGAAATCATCTTACCTATTTTTCCTTTTGTGGTTTGTGCTTTTCGTGTCAGATCTGAGAAACTGTTGCTACATCCAAGGTCATGAAGGTTTAACTGTGTGTTTTCTTCTAGAGTTTTTAGTTTTCGCATCTTTAGGTCTTTGATCCATTTTAAGTTAATTTGTTAATGTGATATGAGGTAAGGATACAGTTTCATGTCCATTTATGTGGATAGCAAGTTGCCTTACATCACTTGTTGAGGACAGCACTCCTTCCCCAGTTTCATGGTTATGGATCTTGTGTAAAATCATTTGAGCATAGAGGTACTGTTTTATGTCTGGACTTCCAATCCAGTTCAATTGGTCTTTCTGTTTACTCTTGTGTCAGTATGATGCTGTTTTGATTACTGTTACTTTGTAATAAGATTTGAAATTGGGATGTGTGAACCTCCAAATTTGGAATTATTTTTCTGAATTGGTTTGGCTACTCAGGGTGAATTAAAATTCTATATGAACATTGGGATTAGCTTTCCCATTTCTGTCCCAAGGCCTTTGGGATTTTTGTAGGAATAACATTGAATTCGTAGTTTGCTTTGTGTAGTTTGGCAAACTTGATAAATACCATCTTCAAATCCATGACCGTAACATGTTTTTACATTTATTTGGGCTTTGTTTAATTTCCTTAAGCAATGTTTCATAATTTTTCCCATCTAAGTCTTGCCCTTTGATTACATTTATTCCTTTTTATTGTTATTGGTCTTACTTAAAATGAAGTTTTTATAATTTCCTTTTCAGATTATTCATTGCTAGTGTATACATATAAAATGGATTTTTCTGCCAGGTGCTGTGGCTCACACCTGTAATCCCAGCACTTTGGGAATCCAAGGTGGGCAGATCACCTGAGGTCAGGAGTATGAGACCAGCCTGGGCAACATGACAAAACCAGTCTCTACTATAAATACAAAAATTATCTGGGTGTGGTGGTGCATGACTGTAATCCCAGCTACTCAGAAGCCCAAAGCAGAATTGCTTGAAACTGGGAGATGGAGGTTGCAGTGAGCCAAGATCATGCCATTGTACTCCAGCATGGGTGACAAGAGTAAAACTCCATCTCAAAAAGAAATAATAATAATAAATAAAATAAAATGGATTTTTGCATTGGTATTGTGCTTGTAAGTTTACCCAACTTGTTTACTATCTCTAATAATTTTTTAAACATTCCTTAGGAATTTCTACATATGAGATCAGGTGATAATTGATCCTCAAATAGTTGTTATTTTATTTTCTTGCATAATTGCCCTACCTGTATCTTCTAATATACTATCGAATACATGAGTGAAAGTAGGTATCTGTGCCTTGTTATTCTATTAGGAATAAACCTTTTGGTGATAACAATTGAGTATGTTTACTGTTGGTTTTACAAAATTGCTTTTGATCATGTTTAAGAAATGTGCTTCTATTTCTAGGTTTGTGTTTTTTATCGTGACATGGTGTTGAACTTTGTTGGAAGCCCTTTTTGCATCCGTTGAGAGAATTATGGGGTGTTTTCCATTCATTCTAATAATTCAGTGTGCTACATGGATGGCGTTAGTGTGTGGAACCAGCGTTGATTTTCTGCAGATAAAGAAATCATGTTCATGGTGTTTGATCCTTTCCAAATGCTGTTGGCTTAAATTTACAATTATTTTGTTGAGGATTACTAAGTCTGCATTTCTGAGGTTATAGATCTGTAGATTTCAGTCTTTGAAATGGCATGACACTGTGTAGGATGGATCAGGATGGGACTGGGTATAGATTGCAGTTAGTATTTACAGAGTTAGTGTGTAAGGGTATTACACAATCAGGACATAGGGCTTTACAGGCTAAGAGTTTACCAGTTATTATGGTATAAGGGCTCCAAGAGAGGAAGTTCAGGTTGGTGGTTGAGAGCTTCATAGTAGAGATTAGAGGGAGAGATTAGGCTGACTAATAGGGTTAGATTGACAGGTCAGAATTACAGTTAAGGGTTAGGGTGAAAGTTTTAGTGAGATTTTGGATTGGGGTTATATACAGGTTAGAGTAGGTTTAGCTTAAGGTAAGGATTAGAGTGGGTAAAAGTAACATTACGGTTCATGATTGAGGGTTAAGCTTAGGTTAGATTTGGAGTTAAGGGTAATTGGAGTAAGGTTAGGGGTAGGGATTAGGATTAACAGTTAGCATTAAGGTTTACAGTTTAGAGTAGGAATTAGGGTTAGGGTTTAGGGCAGTGGTTAGGGTAAGGACTAGGGTTTTAGGGTTAGGGTTCATGTTGTTAGGTTTAGAAATAGGGTTGGGAGTTAGAGTTAGGGGTTAAAGTTAGGATTAGGATTGAGGGTAGGGTTGGTTGGATTAGGCTTAGCTGTTAGGGTTGGGCTTATGGTTTAGGGTTAGGGTTAGTGTGAGGGTTAGGATTAGGGGTTAGGATTAGGATTAGGGCTAGAGTTACGGTTAGAGTTAGGGGTTAGGATTAGGGCTAGAGTTAGCCCTATGGCATGGCTTAGCATTAGGGTTAGGATTAGGCCTAGGGCTATGTTTAAGGTTAGGGTTTAGCGGTTAGCGTTAGAGGGTTAGGTTTAGGGTCAGTGTTAGAGTTAGAGTTTAGGGCAGAGTTAGACTTAGGGTTCATGGTTAGTCTTAAAGTTAGGGGTTATGGATTAGGGCTTGAGTTAGGGTTAGGGTTAGGGATATGAGACTTGGTGTCAAAGGAGATTATTTTGGAACTTTATAATTTGACTTTCCTATTGGATTTCTGTCTTGAATGGGACCTGTATCCCCTTTATTTCTCTCCTTGGAACACTTGTATTTTCCCAATGCATGTATCCCCATTATATCTAGGAAGTAACTAGCTTGCTCTTGATTTCACAGCTTCATAGGTGGAAGGGACTTGCCTTTTCACAGATGAGACAATGGACTGTGGATTTTTGAGTAAATGTTGAAATAAGACTTGTGAGAGTTTGGAGAAGGCATGATTGGTTTTGAAATCTGAGGACATAAATTCGAGGGGTCAAAGTTAAGGAATCATAGGAATGTAGCTAAACATATAAAAAGTTTGCAAACCCATAATTTTTATGATGAAACAAATACATTTTATCATCTTTTATGTATATTTTTATGTTTTTTCAACCCAATGATATGTGAGTTTTGTGATTTTGATCTTACTATAGCAATGGTTTTATTAACAAAGAAAATAATTCAGGATTGCAGAGATGGTAAACTATTAAAAGTAGCTTGGATGTTAAAATATTATGAAACAATTGTGTATTAAATAATTCTAAATCCAACAGTTTTGATGGAACAGATCTGTAGGCATATGTAAGTGTTGAGGCAAAAGTGACAACCAAAGCAGTTATGTTGAGCATTTGTGTCTGGAGGTAATCGATAGAGGAATTGGCTGTGGACCTTCACCTCTTCATCACCTTTTTTGTGCTGTAGCTGAGTGTCAAAAACCAAACCAAACCAAACAAAACAAAATAACCACTTATTTCTCAAAGAGAGAAAGAATATATCCTTCAATTTAAGCATTCCTAAATTGCCTCCTGGTGGCCCCTGCGCTCTTGGAGGAGGCCAAGGCAGAGCAGACCCTCAGGTGGGCGGGCAATGCACTTGACCCTGAGGACATCAGGTACCCGGACCCCGTTCACCGCCGGCGCCCGAGTCACCCCTGCAGCCTACACGTGGCATGGGGCCAGCAAGTGGCTATACACCCCAGACCAGGTCCACGCCCCCAGCAGCAGGAATCCTGAGGCTGGGCAACCAGGTGGCAAAGTCAGGTGGACAGTCCCACCAGCAGCCGCTCAGTCTCATCGGTGTGGTTGCAGAGTGCACAGTGCAGGATCCAGAGAGGTGTCCAAGAGGAGCAGACCCTCAGGCTAGATGGGCTGTGCACTCAGCGACCCTGATGCCACCCAAAGGAAGCTCCGCCATCCCGTGCCAGTACCAGAGCTGCATCTGCAAACTGCACATACAGCATGGGCAGCAGTGGGGGCCGGTTGGGGAAGGAGCAACCCTTGACTTTCCATGTGTCTCCTTCTCCCTGACACCTGCCAGGCAGACCCTGTGGCCAGAGTCTCAGGTCTGAAGCTAGGCCATCCGCGAAGCCGCTCCAGTACCACGGAGTGCCCATGCCAGACCTGATCTCCCCTTGAGGAGGAGTGGGGCAGCCGCAGGGTCAGACAGGCCTCCTCCTCCTCCTCCATTATATGATATATATGTACGGATTGATAATGTTCCATCAGGAACTCATGTTTATGATATGACATGTCCGCCTGTGATCCTGCACCTGTGGTCCTCCGGCAGCCCGGGCGAGCCCAGGTGAACCTGGAACCCAGCGATGCCTGCCCCGGGCTGCAGCCCCACCTACCTGCGCGCACCTGGGAGCAGCTTCCGGGAGCTGGGCGTCCACGGTGGCGCAGGCGCGCGCCTCACGGGCTTCGCGGGGCTGGCTTGGTCTGAGAGGTCGGAGGCTGCGAGTGTTGCTGCTGAGGGCAGTGGTGGCCCCAGCTGGGTCGCAGATTCTGGGCTAGAAAGCAGATTTGGGATCGCAGATAGGGGGTTGGCGCCCGGTGGGGGTGGGGGTGGGAGGAGCCGTGGCGCAGGAGCTGGTTGTTGGGGCTCTGAGAAGAAGTCACCACCTTAAAGAAGTTCCTTGGCTTTGGGAGCCAGGGACCAAGGCAGAGCAGAACCTCAGGCCCTGGGCTCCATGGACCCCGTCTACACCGCTTCCGGGCACCAAATCCGGGACGCGGAACCGCGGAAGATCCACGTGGCGGCGGTCAGGGGCGATGCTGCGGTGGTGGAGCTGCCTGGCGCACAGGAGCGGAGACCTGGACACCCGGGACAAGCCACACAGGTAGCGGGGCTCAGCCCGAGGTGGGAGGGTTCCCTAGGCCCTGCTTCCTCCCTGGGATGGGTCTTGGAGGGCGCCGGGCACCGTCGGAGGAGCGGAGCCAAATGAGCCTCAGCTGCTTTATCCCTAATTCCCCGGCTGGAGCACTTGGTGGAGAATGTGAGTGATTTAACTCACAAAGTCAGGCATATGCAGCGTTATTTTTAACGTTCACGTTTAAAACATGGTGTTTTGTACATTACAGGAGGTCCCTACTGAGAGAACTCATTCCCCTATCAAAAATACTGGGAGTCATTTTCAGTAGGCGAAAATTTATCAGATAAAACTTCCCGTTTTACATAGATCAGTTCTTTACTGAAGGGTCTTAGAGGCAAACTTGGAAGTGGGAGGTGGATTTTGTGTTCTTGAATGAGAAGACACATTTTTCTCAAAATGTGAGCTCTTTCTGTGTTTATCAATTTTAAATAAACCGAATGAAAATATCAAGGTTTTAACATTTTTCCACGACATCTGCTGTCTTTTACTATTGTGGTGACATTTTACATAATTTTATAATGGACTGAAAAAATACTGGCTTCTCTAGCTATTAAAATGTGCTATTAATTTCTATAATTAGTTGTATACTAACAGCTGAAAATACAGATAAATGCATGGAAAAGAATAGGAAATCCAGAAACACTGAAATATGATATAAGCTATATGTAAGGATTGATAATGTTAACAGATATGAATAGGAAAGGATGAATTATTAATGAAAAAATGTCTGCTCTTTGAAGAAAACTAATGAAAGTTTATATCACAAACATGAGTGCCTGATGGAACACAGATTGAAACTTTTACATATGCAAGTGAGAAAAGTATCAGAAGAAAACACAAATGCTTATTTTACAGGTATATTTTATGTTGACAAAGACCTTCCTAAGAACGACCTCAGAGGCAGGCATTCTGAAGGTCGATTTAGCAAACTAAAAATTAAAACTGCCTGTGTATCAGAAAAAAAATGAGAAATTAAAGAAAACATACTTGAAAAGTATTTACTATATATATATATATTCAGATGAAAAGTGTGTTTTCATTTTACAGGGAATTCATTATATTATATATCATATGATACATGTAGTACTGGTATGTATAGCATATATATTACATATATAATGTTATATGTATATCAGTTATATACACAAATGAGATGAAAAGTTACATATATGCACATTAGATAAAAAGTGCATCTTCATTTTATAGGAAATACTTTCAAATCAAATAAAAACTCTAATAAAAGTGAGTAAAGAACTTTTTTGCAGATTTACAAGTTACTTATGTACGTAGGAAAGAATCCTTTGCGTTTATGGTATAAGAATTTAAATTAAAAGAGGAATGAAACAGTTTTCTGTCCACAATATATGTGAAGATGTTCTGTACTGCTGCTTCAAGTTCAAGCTGCTGATTACTTTTTAAATAGACTATTTGGTGGTAAGTACTACATTTAAAAAATGTGTATACTCTTTACCCGTCAATTCCATTATACTAAAGTACGCTTAGGAAGTAGAGCTACATGAACTTTTATTTTTGCAGCACTTATTTTAAAAGGAACAGATAGAATGAATTCTATAAATTTCTGTTGCAGCCACAGAAAGGAATAATATGTGACCAAGGAATGTGACAATAGATATAGAAGTATGTTGATGAGCGAAGATGTATTTTGTTATAGGTGGCAAGGAAAAAAGAATCAGTTTGATTATACATACACACAAACATACTATGGTCTTGTACTAACAAAAAAAATATGTGTACAAAATATAACATTTCTAATTTCTGGGCATTTGCATTTTAAGTAAAGTTTTTCTTATCTGTGATTGCTACAGTGAGCATGTACAAGACTTCTAGTAAAAGTTTATTATTAATGGAGTAATTCTTGGGAAGAGGAATATGAATCTTGCTCAGATAAAAATAATCTCACTTTCTATTTTTTATCATCATCATTATTGTGCATCACTATCTTTGAACTTTTAGCCTCTTCAGAAATAAAAAGGGAACGTTTTTATCTGTCTCCAGATTTTATGTATCTATTATGTACATATATTTTTCTTACATGTAGATTTATCTCATATATGCAATGATAGATTATTTCATTTTACTTGTATTCTTTGAAAATAAAAACAAATATAAATGATTACTATTGCAAAAATACTGCTTTGTAGGAGTTTATTTAAAAATATTGAACTCTCCATCTGTATTTATCCATTCTTCAATTTATTCATCAAACATAACTTGAGTACCTATTATGTAGCAGATATATTCTACTATCTCTCAGGACCCTTCCATCCTTAAAAACTTCGTGTTTACCTGCTCTGTCTGCACAAGCTGAGTGATTTGAAACGGTGATATTAAGACTTAATCTCATTTAAACTTTATCTCCCATCTTTTGAACAAAAGAATTTCTGAAGTTAGAAAATAGTAAAAGATAACCTTTAACTGCCCTTTCAAAAGTTTATCAGTCTTAAACACTAATATTAATCATGGGAAGGTCTGATTTGCATATATTCTCTAAATATAAGTATATTCTCAGAATTGTATGTTATAGTGACCTGAGCAAATTTTGTTAAAAATCTAACATTTTAGGCTTTCCCCTGAAGTTTTGATGTAATAGATCTAATAAGGCCTGAATATATATGTTTAAAAATGTTTTCTTGACGCTGGGCACAGTGGCATGTTCCTTTAGTCCCAGCTTGAGCCTAAGAGTTTGAGTCCAGCTTGAGCAACATAGTGAGACTCTTATCTTTAACCACGATAACAGAAAAAGAAAAAAAAAAACCCTGAGGTTTGGATACACTCCTGTTTAAGAACCCCAGAATAGATAAGTGCAATATATACATTTCTGTATCTCAAAAAAATGTACAAAATCTCTAGAAGAGTTGGTGTTTGCTAGGCGCTACCTTCTTCAAAGTTCTCCTTTTCAATAAGATTAGCCTGACTTACCTGTGTTTCTCTATGACTGTGACTGGGAAGTAAAAGGGAATATTATTGGCAGTATCTTTCAGCTTACAGAATAACACCTTTTTTTCCCACTATTAATCATTCACTGCCATTCAGAGGATCTTTAAATATTTGCTTACAGATAATCTTTCAATAAGTAGAGTCTGACTCTTTAATGATTTTATGTCCCTGTGTCACCATACAGGTGATTATGTGTCAACAAATGTTCATTGCAAGTTGGGTTTTCTCAATTAAAATAATAGCCAATCCTAAATTTTTTTTTTTAGTTGAGGTTGTTTTATGAACTATCTCAGTATGTCTGTTAAGTTTATAGATCTTTAGCATAACCAGGATGTCAGCTTTACACACTGAAATCCATGAAGTTGATATAAATTTGCATAAATCAAAATTATTTTGATTAAAATAATTTCCATATAAATTATTTTAATAATTTAGTTTTGGCAGTCATATAAACTATTTGGCTAACAATCTGGGAAAATTATATACAAATAGATTATAAATGAATACATGTTGGAAAAATTCTTGAAGTGGGTATTATGAGTCTTAATAGCAATTTTCATTATATATGAGGGCCTGATTTTTTTTTTGGGTAAAACATATGATATTAGAGAAAATATTTTACATGCAAATACTTGGATTATATACAACCATTTTGTTACACACTCATAGCAAATATAAAAACAAAAGGGCTATATTCTAAATATGCACAGATTTGTTTGCCTCTGTAAATTGAGTCAACATGTAAAATTTAGAAGACTTATACAGAAATCTGGACTTCAGACTTACCTTAGAAAATCAAATATGGTGTCCCCTGAGTTTCTATCACTGTTGGCTTGCTGTGCGGAGGATGCTCCTTTTATAAGAGGCATATATTCTCCAGTTTGCTACTGGGCCCACATCAGTACTTTCCTTACTCAGATAACTTTCCTTTGTCCTTGTAAGTATTTGAGTATACAACTCTTATGTTGTAGTATATTTTGATAAAGATTTCAAGGCTTTTAAGTCAGTGTGTATTTGTTTATAATATGTAGTCTATAGATTATATAAATCCCTCAGTTATGGGGTTGAATTTTAGAATTTAGTTTAAAACTTTTTCTTTATCTATACCACAAATAATCGTCTTCCCATACAAATGCCTTGAAGTTTTTTTTTAGGTTATTCCTGGTTATAGTTGGATAGTTTATGAATATTGCAGGCATTATATATTTCTCCTCAGCAATCTTCCTTAAAAATGCAAGTGACTTATTGACTTTCAATATGCTAGAAATAACCCATATGGATCAGTATGAGAACTTACATTATATTTGTATTTGCTTTATAATTAGTCTAAAATAAAAAAATAATTTTAAATAGCCATTTAAATGGAAACCAGTAAAAATGGATTTAAAAAGTAGAGTTGCATTAGGGTTCCAGCATTACCATTACAATTGAGAATAGAATTTCTTACTGAGCTTTGTTTTTTTTTTAATATTTATTTTTAAGTTTTTAAAACCTCTCTCTCTTAAACAGAACATACTGAGCTTTATAACAGTTAAGATAAAAATCTGTTCTCTTGTATCAAAAGAAACCCATGGACTATTTAATAATATGAAAAATATGTACATTTGAAGCCAATCACTCTTAATTCAGAGCTCATTTCCTTAGTGACCCATTTGGAGCAGGAGTGCCTGACATTGGCATCTGGGATCCTAACATCGTTGATAGAAGTGAATCAAGCAAGTCCATACCACCCAGAGAAAACCTCGAACTGTATTGGGAAGCTCTGGAAACTGTATCTCTGAAACTCTTAATTCCTTAAATGTTAATATTTGCCACAAAAAGTATTGTCAGATGGGTATTAGGTAAAGTTCAAGAGGTTTCCTGATTATTGGATATAAAATACAGTTTTGTAATACTTCTCATATGCAGATTGTGATGGAGTCTTTCTCTTGGGGTACAATAAGCAAATATTCCTTGGAATATGGTTTGAGAAACACTGCTCTAGAGATAATAATTTGGATCATTAATTTATGTAAAAAGCTTAAAATATTTCTTACTATGTTTTAGGTTTTAGGGGCTATAGAGATAAAAGATACAGGCCTCAGGAAGCTCTTGGTTTCAGTGGCAAGCAATGAAGTGATTACAATATACCATGCTAAGTGCTGTGATCAAAGCAAGGATTCTTGGGACTAGTATGTTTGAAGGGAGTTTTGGCCATGACCAGTTAATGTGGGGAGGGAGAGGAGTGGTGTTTGCAAGGCAGAGAGCAGTCCATTTGAAAGGACAGAGGAGTGAGAAGGAAGGGACTGGTTTTCATTTGCTTCCTTTCTATATTGTATTTTGAAGTTCAAACATCTTAGAGAAGATTTTTAGTTCATTTGAGATATTTGTAATTTTGTGAATTATTATTTTTTTTGCTGTTTTATAGGACAATAACACCACTTTTATTTGCTGTAATTTGCAAGAGACAGCAAATGGTGGAATTTTTAGTGAAAAACTAAGCAAATGTATGTGCTGTTGATAGGCTGACAGTACAGTAGTTCTTGTTTAAAATAAAAACCTGAGTGTTCTAGAGTGGAGTCACTCAAGTCAGAAATATTAATAAGATTAACATAATTATTGACATATAGTGAAAAATATTAACCAAATAATCAGATAGAAAAGCAAATATTTGGACTTAGAAACATAAAGAACATACAGTAGGATCCATTTTCTCTTATAATATAGAGTGTTTGTTATTTGTAATCTGATGTTTTTGGTCTTGTAATCTTATATTACCTAAGGTTTTTGTATTAGTTTTATTAATTTTTGAAGTGTGGACTTTTAGTTTATAACTACTAGTATTGCCATTATTGTTATTATTTATCATTTTCAGGCTGTATATAGCTCTTATCTGACTCCTAGCTGATATGAATTACAATATATCAGACTAGGAAAGCAATGGGGAAATCTTCATTTAAATCTTTGCCTGCTTTAGATAAATGATCTCAGCACAGTTTCTTGGCCATCAAGGGACTATAAGTTAGCAACTTGTATTATGTCATACCCCAGTGGAACAAGAGACTTCCTTGTTGTCCCTTTGTTTTAGCCTTGGTGATAATGTACAAAGATGAACACTTGAGCACCCAAGATGCTTATAGACACAAGCTAGTACATGTAAATGGTTACTATGTCTACATTGACAGGCAGGATATTAAATTGATAAACTGTTTCAAACTAGCTGTTTAGTAATGACTTTATTAAAGTTCATGAATGGAATTATTTTTTTGTTACTTTAGAACAGCCCTCATGCTTTCTGTACATTATGGCTCATCAGGTATTGTCAATATTTTTCTTCAGCAAAATATTAATGTCTTTCCTCAAGATATGTGTGTATGAAATGCAGAAGATTATGCTATTTATCATGGTTTGACAAGGCAAGTGTTTGTATTAAAAGGCCAGTTAATACTAAATTGATGTTTAAAATAATTGCAACTTTTGAATCTTATACATTAGATGAGAGTTTATAGTTTGGTTCAGGCCATTTGAAATAGCAAGAGTTACTCCACTTTTTAGCTAGAAATCAAGCAGAAGGCTAGATTAGAAGTAGAATGCAAGATTATTTCAGGACTTTTAAGACCGTTATCCCTTGGGATCTCAGTGTGGTTCATTTTATTCCAAGTATAATCTCCATGCATCAGATAAAAATAGAGCCACATCTTTGACTTCTGTTTTCTTCATTTCTTTTTCTCTCTTTTCTTTCTTCTTCTTCTTTTTTTTTTTAATAGAGGCAAGGTCTCAGTATGTTGCCTAGACTAGTCTTGAACCCCTACTCCTGAGTTTAATTAATCCTCCTGCCTCGGCCTCTCAAAGTGCTAGCTGCCATACCTGGCCTGACTTTTCTAATGAGTTATTGGGTCTTGAAATGTTCAATTTAGCAGAAAATCTTGTATTGTCCCCTGGGGCTATCTCCTATGTCTTCCTTCTTTGAATTTTCCAAGAAGCTAAGGTGTTTTCTAAGTCCAAGGAAGGCAATCTTTCTTTACAAGTCAGAAGGGGGAAAAAGGCCATTCTAATTATTCTGTTGTTTCCATGGATTCACTTGTCGTATGGTTGCCGTTGTAACTGGTCCTGCAATCTGATAATGATTGACCTTTGCCATCAGGATGCATTCACTGATTCAGACCCCTCAGTTTTCATGGTGATTCGCACATAGAGTTCAAAGCTGCAGTGTTGATTAATTTATGTACTTATGCTCAGCCATGGTTCCCAGCACTCTGCTCTGGGAGCCAGGCCTCCTAGCTTTACCCACACAAATAGTGAGCAAACTGATGCTTCTCCTACACTAAAAACATTATTTGGAGCCCATATCGTAGCTAGACTTGGCCTAGGTCTTCATGGTAAGTTATCCTTTGAGACCCCTATTGGTCTTTTCTCAACAAATATTAGTCGATATTGTTCCCACTAGTAAGAGATGTTCAAATAATGTTGCAGGAAGAGATTAGAGTTCCCTTTCCCTTTTGCTATGAGATTTGTATCTTGAAGCTTTTTTATATCCTGTGCAGCAGCTTTGGTTAGATAGCAGAAGTTTCCATGTTATCTTTCCACAAAGCAGTGGGAACCAACTTGCAGCTGGCCTCTCAAGTAATCCATTTCTATAATAATAAAAATCTCCCAGGCTACTTGCATATCTACCTCAAGTTTTAAATATATTTTAAAGTTCTACCTCACAGGAAGCCATTGAATAAAATTCTCTGAATCTGAAGTAGGTGAATTGGATTTAACAGAGCTAAACTTCATCTATGACTCATGAGTATCCATGTATAAAACAGGGTTTTGTACTTGTTTCAGCAGCATATACTTTAAAATTGGATAAATAGAGAGCAGATAAGCATAAGCATGGCTGCTGCCTAAGGATGACACACAAATTCATAAAGCACTCCATATTTTGCATTGCCCCTGGAAGGTCATTTGACTATTTGTTGACCAGCTCCAAGAAAGCAGTGTGAGTCAAATCAAAACAGGAGGTACCCGATATTAAAATTGTGATTATCACTATAAAACTATTGATGGATAGTGATGTATGAAATGAGAACAGAGCTGAGTAACATATGGGATGTTACATCCAAATACATTGTCAGTACATGTCTTGGAAATGGGAAAGTGTCAACTTGCATTTCCTTCATAAACTTGAAAAACAATAAAAGCAGGGTTTTTTTCTTGTACGTTAGTCAGAGAGGACCATGGAGATCCAGCATCCTGGCACAGATGTGCTGGCGCAGAATATGAGGAGGTAGAGAAGGAGTGGTGGTTGTCCAAGCCAGGTTTTGACATCTTTTAATTTTCTGCTCTTGGTGTGATTGATGAGCTCAGTAATAGGGGACAATTATGTTATCTATTTTAATGAGATAATATATTTATATATAAATTTAGTTATAAGCTGTGTTTTAGCTAAAATGCACTGAATTACAAGCCACAATAAATACAACTAATAAAATTAGCACTTAATAAAATTTTATGAAAACTGCAACATTTGAATATTAGAACCTATGGAAAAACGCACATCAAGCTTCATTTGGGACTCCAAAATAGTTTCAGCAATAAAGTTCAAGAATAAATTATTCCATTGCTTTACTATTTCTCTAAACATTTAAGTATGTAATCTCATTACATCTTCCTAACAACCTAGTGAAGTAAGGAAGCAAAATCCTTATTTTTTAGAAGAAACCATGGAGCCTAAGAGAAGCAAGTTGTCTGAACACAAATACCTATTGATTACAAAGCAAGGACTTGTTCTGAGTGCAGGACACTTTGCACGATGTCCAGCTAACTACAGTTAATTTACTGAGCTGTGCTCCATCCATTTATGAGTACTTCACTTTTTTTTCTTTAATTAAAAGGTTAATAAACTTGTAAAGCTTAAAATTTTGAAGTGTATGGGACAGAAATTAAAGTTCTGGTATTAGTGCTGATATTGCCTAAAATGGTTTAATAATTTAATATGTTTGGGAAATGTTTTTTATTTTTTAGTATTAAAATAGCAATTTTATTTATTACTTTTTTGTACATACAATTTGATGCCAAATTTTGAAAGATAAAAAGAAGATACTTCAAGGCAAGTGTAACACTTCTGATAGTAAATTTCTCATTTATCTTGTTGGTCCTACTCTTGATAAAAAAGAAAGTAAGATGTAAGATTAAGGTAGTTTTAGTGGAAAAAGACCAGTTTAAAAATATCTGTAAATTGCAAATATATATATGGATATACATGTATGTAAATTAATTTTCAAAATTTAATTTCTTTAGTTTGGAATTCACAGTTATTTAAGAAGGTAGTTGTATCTAATTTATAATCTGAAACAGTATTGTCTGAAAAAAAATCATTTACTTAATTACAATCCCTAAAATTCTACATAATTGTTTTGCATAAATAAGAAAAAAGATTAATATGTTGTACGTTTTCTCTATAGTCACATTATAACAAATTGAAATTGTTATACATATGGATCTTCTATTTCATTTTTATAATAAATTGTCTGTATTTAGTAAACAAATAATTATAGTTGACCCATGAATAATGTTGGGATTAGGGACTCTAGTCTCTGTGCAGCTGAAAATCTGAGTATAACTTTTAATTTCCCCATCTTAGCTACTAGTAACCCACCATTGACTGGAAGCCTTCCTGATAAATAGTCCATTAAAACCTATTTTGTTTGTGCTGTATTATTATATACTGTGTTCTTACAACAAAGTAAGTTAGAGAAATGAAGCTGTTAGAAAGAAAATCATCAGAAAAAATATATTGACTTTTCATAAAACATAAGTGGATCTTCACAAAGGTCTTTTTTTTTATTTTTTTGAAAGAAAAAGAGAGAAAAGAAAGAGCAAAAGAAAGAAAAAAAAGAATGAGAGAGAGAAAGAGGGAGAGAGAACGGGATTCTTGTTTTATTGTCCAGGCTAGAATACAATCTAAAAATGGGTATTAAAAACCTCTTTTATGCCAATAATTGTGCTTAACAATGGAAACAGGAAGGAATAGGGGATGAAAATAACAAAACAAGCAGCCAACCAATATTTTATTTAAACCTGTGAAATGCTATGCAATTGCTGAGGAGTGATTTACTTCTAATTATGTGGTCACTTTAAAAATAGGTGTCATGTGATACTGAGAAAAATGTATGTTTTGTGGATTTGGGGTGGAGAGTTCTGTAAATATTTGTTAAGTTTACTTGTTCCAGGTCTGAGTTTAAGTCCTGGATATCCTTGTTAATTTTCTATCTCATTGATCTGTCTAATATTGACAGTGTAATGTTAAATCTCCCACTATTATTGTGTGGGAGTCTAAGTCTCTTTGTAAGTCACTAAGAACTTGCCCTATGTATCTGGGTGCTCCTGTAATGGGTGCGTATATATTTAGGATCGTTAGCTCTTCTTGTTGCATTGATCCTTTCACCACCATGTAATGTCCCTCTTTTGTTTCTTATGGTCTTTGTTATTTTAAAGTCTGTTTTATCAGAGACGAAAATTGCAGCTTCTGGGTGTTTTTTGTTTTTTATTTTTTTGCTCTCCATTTGGTTGGTAAGTCTTCCTCCATCCCTCTGTTTTGAGTCTTTGTGTATCCTTGCATGTGACATGGGTCTAGATACAACATACTGAGGAGTTTTAGCTTTTTATCCAATTTGCCTGTCTGTGTGTTTTGGTTGGGGCATTTAGTCCATTTAATTTTAGGATTAATATTGATATATGTGAGTTTGATACTGCCATTTAATGCTAGCTGGCTGTTTTGCCCATTAGCTGATGTAGATTCTTCATTATGGTGATGCTCTTTACCTTTTGGTATGTTTTTGGAATGGCTGATACTGGTTGTTCCCATCTATGTGTAGTGCTTCTTTCAGAAGCTCTTGTAAAGCAGGCCTGGTGGTTATGAAATCTCTGAGTACTTGCTTGTTCGCAAAAAAATTTATTTTTCCTTCACTTATGAAGCTGAGTTTGGCTGGATATAAAATTCTAGGTTGAAAGTTCTTTTCTTTAAGGATGTTGAATGTTGGCCCCCACTGTCTTCTGGCTTGTAGGGTTTCTGCTGAGAGATCTGCTGTGAGTCTGATGGGCTTCCCTTTGTGGGTAACCCGACCCTTCTCTCTGGCTGCCCTTAGCATTTTCTCTTTAATTTCAACCCTGGTGAATCTGACAATTATA